>VXCM01004413.1:0-82405 GCA_014773175.1 Lucifuga dentata
ACGTTCTGCAATATCAGTGCATCAATGAAAGCGGAGGCAATGCTACATGTGTTGAGGGCACATGGATATAATATATAATATATATTTTATGATAATATATATAATTTTCAATATAATATAATTTTCACAATATAATTTTCTGATTCTGACAATCTCTAGGCCAGCAGAGAAGGCCTTGCTGGCCCTGATGGCCCACCTCTGCTTTCATGGAATGTATTCCCTTGAAAAACAATACCAGTGATATTACATATTTGAGCGGTAAATTTTAGATTTATTTTTCCTACCTTCCTGACTGCCGTTGGTTGAAGTTTATTCTAGTGTGTTATAAAAATCAACTTGTAGAGACCTGAAACATGCTTGAGATAAGAAATCCATCACAAAGAACATGACATATATTACATTTTTTAATCGAAGTAACTTTATTTAGCTGGTCCAACATGGAACTACGTAGATGAAAATGTATGTCTCTGGCAGCAAATCCCAGCAAGTCCCAGTACAAGACTGCTTTTGCTGAGAAATTAAAGCCTTCTACAGTTGTGTATATGATCAGCAGGTTAAACATTGAGTTTTAAGGTGGGTTATAACCTAAACATTGGATTTTGAAAGGCTAGGAGATTTGGCAAAATAACAGGAAAACTGAAATACAGTTTTGTGTTTTGGAAAATAGTTGTTAGTAATGTAACATTGTATGTACAGTGGATAGTATTTATTTGCTTAAACGTGAAAAATCGCCAGTATGGCCCTTTAAACTATGTTTTCCTAGCACTCAGAGGTTGTGAACGCCCACCACCTCTTGCTGATGGAGACATCACAGACTCAGTGAAGGAGGAGTACAACCATAGTGAGACCGTGGAATATGCCTGTCAGAGTTACTACACCATGCAAGGTCATTCTACAAAAACCTGCAACAATGGTGAATGGATCGGAGAGTCAAGATGCCTCAGTAAGTTACGCTTCTTCCCAGGCAACGTAATCATAAAAAATACTATAGATTATTCAATATTTGTTTCTTTTAGTTTGTGAAATCTTTTACATCATCGTGATCGTTTTAATCTCAAATTCTGATCACTGTTCCACTGTTTTGAGGAAGAGAAGAAACTGTTATAATCATAGGTTTCAAATATTATTGCTCCAAATCAATCTTTTGATAGTTGAACTCGTAGATAGACACAACTATGGGAGTATTCCTTTTGAGAAAATGACAAAAATATCGAAAAGACTGTATCTCCCAATTCTAAGGAATCATTAAAAATTCCCAGATCAGCCCTCGGATCTCTTCATCAGCAAATTTTAATGGATTTTTCCCTGGGCCATATCTCGCGTGCTTCCACTAAGTTTAATCAAAATCAGTTCTAAACTCTTGCGACGGAATTCATATAAATAAAAAAACAAATAAATAAATCATCCTAACTACACAGGGAGCATTAAATAAGTGCTGTGATAACTGAAGCTCTTTCATAAAACTTCCTTTACATTAATCAGAGCATCAATGTGCCAGTTCGTTGTAAGGTGCGTCACAGGTAAAAACCAATTAAGATCAGCCTGTTAATGAGCTGCTTCATATTTAAGAGCAACACTTTATGCTAGGGGGTTTCAACCATTTTGGACTTAGACCCCCCCCCACTTGTCTAGTCTGAACTCAAGTTTATGAATAGTCGTGTGAAGATATTTGCCCATGTCCACACATTAAATCTGGCTGTGTTTTATCAGTGGCGGGCTGTGTATTTTACACCTAGGCCTTCCATGCTATCCTCCCACAATTAAGCTACCTTCTAATAACCTCACCATGACACTAGGGTTATAGGCTGTTGTTATTCGACGTAACCATTCCATATTCACAGTGACAGTAACCTTTATCGAGTAGAATAAAGTGATTTAACACAAGGATCAACACCTATGACAGTTACAACACACTAACTGCAGAGACATGNATAAAGTGATTTAACACAAGGATCAACACCTATGACAGTTACAACACACTAACTGCAGAGACATGACTACGTGGTGACTGAAACCATCAAGGATTATTAAGCATTATTACGCATTATGACAAGACGCTGCATCACAAATAGACATTGCATAGCCCAAATCAGTGTCATTACCAAAGAAACAAGAACAAACTCACAACAACTATCACATTTACTCATACGACCAGCAAGTAAGCAAAAATGCTGTAAAACACAAATAACACAATCAGATTCAACAGGCTTCTCCACAGATTCCAGCCACATAAAAATCCATCAGACTTACCAAAGCTGCTCATCATCTGAAGACAAAGTCCATCCTCCTTTCTGTCTTTAGAAAGAGTTTAACCACACGGCTGTACATTATCGGTGCGTTTCAGTTCCAAAATGTGAAAAAAAAGCATTGTCAGTTAATCCATTTCTCCTCCTTCAGCCATTGTGCGTTAAAAAACAACAGGACTAAGTAAAAATCTAAACAAAAAATCTAAAGCACTACATCTAAAAATCTAAACGTCACGAAAGAAAGTTTAAATAAATCTTAGATAATTCTACATTACGTGCTAGCTAGTTTTACTCCAGTTAGCTAACTAGCTCTCTTCTTCTGGTGAATTTATGGCAGGCTGCTCTCCACAAACTGGCCCTCCGATGACGTAGGCTAGGCCAGCTAGAAGGCCCTGGTGTGTAAAAGAATACGCCCATGGCAAACTCAAAATCTGATTGGTTAAAGAATATGACAATCAACAACATCATCCCATTTGCTTGAATAGCAGAGGGGATTGACTGAGATTCTGAAGGCCTCAGGCTAGATATTTTTACCCGGAGACAGCACAGGGGGAAAATCTGATTGGATAAAAGCTCTAATTTATATGAGCTGCGCTGGAAGCAGTGAAACGATGAAATGACATTAATATAAAATGATGGGAACAAACTTAGTAAAATATATATAGCATTAATTAAAATATATATTAAATTATAAAAATAGAATTTCTTGATTCTGACAATCTCTCTAGGCCAGCAGAGAAGGCCTTGCTGGCCCTGACGGCTCAACACTGTTTTGATGTTCCTGTTACCATTTTGCAACTCATATGTAATTTGCCAAAAAAAACAAAACAAAAACAGCTCAGATCTGCCAGCAATAGATGTGTTTGACAATCATTCCTCATATTGATTTTGTCCATTATCTCTTTCAGAACCCTGCATTGTGAATGAAGAGGACATGAGGCCAAATAATATAGCATTCATGCATAGCTTGATGAAAAAACTATACTTGCGGCACAATGATGTGGTTGTGTTCAAGTGTAGTAAAGGATCACATACTGGCCCACTGAGACTGCGTCAGACGTGTGCTGACGGCGTGATTCACCTGCCCATGTGCCAGTAGGCATTTTACTTAACTGGAAGTGATGAACATGAGTTTGCTGAACAAACATGTCAATGAATAACCAGAGTGAAGAGTTGAGCAAGTTCAATTCTGTCCACACTTCAGTGTACCAGATTAAATAAAACAAATTACTGTATCACTCAGCAATTCTGTTTTTTTCTGCCTCCATAATTACAGGAATGAACAAAAATCAGTGGAATTCCTCTCAGATTTTGTAACATGGTACCAATCGAATTATATGAATTGTATCACAATCATTTGAAATCAAAAATTTTCAAACTGTATTATCCTTGACATCAACTTTTTACTTGTTGACTTAAAATATTTGTTAAAGGAGGTCAAGTTGATTTTGAGCTGGGTGGACAAGTTAAATGTCCAAGCATATTGTTTAAAACAACAGTTATACTGTTTGCTTTCTTAGCTTTTAGGGCTAAGAAAGTCACAGATCATTGTGACATTTTTTGTCAACTTATTTCTACATGTTATGAGCCAGGAGTCATTCATTAAAAAAAAAAAAAAAAAAAAAAGTACTGAGAGCTGAGACTTCAGCCCTGAATTTTTCTAAAAACACTACACAGAGTTCAACTGAGACCACAAAACAGTAGCCTCCTAGTTTGAGATAGTCCAGCTGGTTTGGCGCAGGCCATATAAATGTCTAGTCTGGTTAATTAAAAGTGTAGTTAAAAGTTCATGTTTGTGTTGCTTAGATAATGAAAGTTTGTGAGGGTCATTTGTAAGACCTTGATTTAAACTGGAAAGTAATCCAGGAAGTATTTGTATCCTGTGGAGTGGAACATGTAATGAATTGCAACAACGTGCGTAAAATATATAATCTTCTTAACTGATGATATGTAAATATCAAGAGGTTTCTCTTCCTGCACGAACAAATTAAAGTGACCAATATTTCAAAAACAAACCCATTTTAATATGTACAAGTAAAACATGAAAAGCATTGGCAAAACCCAGCACAATTGGCAGTTTTTAAAAAAAATAATTAGATGAACAATGAAAAGTAAAATGCTCATGTTTTTACAGCATAATGGACAGTGTGTCTGCAACCATCTGAATGGCCCTGAGTGGGTCCACAATGTCTTTGAGCTTATCCTTTCTCAGAACCCAGTCCGGTGCAAATCTGTAAAATAAAACAGGACTGTCAGTTACCATTGCAAAGCTATATGCATCACTTTCTCTGCCATGTACACATGCATAGCACATACATATACATACTTTGGCATGTGGCGGGATTTACGAGGCGTTGCTTGGACAAGAAAGCTCCCGTTGATAGACGCGTTCATCTTCTGTTTGATAACGGTTCTTTCTGCATCCATCCTGTGTTTGCGAGCAGTGAGGCGGTAAATACTACGGATCCTGTCCAACGCCTTGGGTAACTTCATAACCTCCTAAAAATATGAAGAAAATATACGTGTTTGAATACATTTTGAAATTCAACTTGAAAATGTGCACATCGTTGAATTTTGAGGGATGGCAGCTACAGACCACGACACGGTGTTTGTCTTGCAGTAGGAGAGCCAGAAGAAAACAGGCCTTGGTGAAGATGCTGCTGCCCTTTTCCGCCACCTTATCCCCCGCCTTCTCCCGGTACCTCTGCAACAGGTCCAGCAGCGTCTCCACAGAGTTTTCCACGGCATACACCGCCTCGGTGGTTTTATGGTACTGAGGGAAAAAACCATGAGTGAGCGGCGGTGGAGGGCGAAAGAAAGACAAAAAGAAGCAAAGAAAGAGTACAAACATGTTTGAGCCTAATACATTCAATGTTGATACACGTTACGTTACTGACAATCATTTCCGAAAGGATAAAACCATATTTCAGCTTTCCTGGTATTTTGCAAAATCTCTTAAATCGTTCAAAATCAAATATTCAAGTGATACACCCACCTTAAAAATCCACGTTTCGTCTGCTAATAGTTAGGTGACCTTATGAAGTCATGGTCGTTTAAATTTTTTGATAAACGCAGGTCTTCTTTTGGAATTATATTCCCCGGTAGAGACATACAATCAGTCCGTGCTTTTTATTGCGCTTAAACGCTAAAATTACATAATATCTAAACAAAAAAAAAAGCTGAATACACGTCTTGTTCGTGATGATGGATTACCTACGCTATCCCAAGAACNAAAAAAAAAAGCTGAATACACGTCTTGTTCGTGATGATGGATTACCTACGCTATCCCAAGAACGTTTCAAGTAACAAGTTGATTTTAATAGCGTACCAGAATAAACTGAAATCAATGGCGGTCTGGAAGGTAGGAAAAAAAACATTTTTAACTCACCTTTCCGGTATGCTTTCGGAAATGATTGTCAATAACCTTATGTACTGTATATGAAAATTGAATATATTAGGCTCAAACATGCAAAATGGGTCATAGGGTCCTTTAAAATCAGTTAAAGCCAAATTCAGACTGAGTACAAATTTATAGCCACGCTAGCAACCACCTGCAGCTGCTGTAATGCTCCCCTGGCAACAAAACTGTCGGATTATTTAAAACTTTTATGTCGTCATTTGTAAGCCTCACTGATGACTGTTGTTTATTCTAAACCTGCCGTCATTTTTGCTGATTTTGCAAGTCAAAGTCCAATTAGTAAAATGTACTATCAATAAAAAAAAAATTTCCTATTACAAATAAGAGCTGAAAACCCTAGTTTCAGCAATGTAATATACACACATATGACCCCTGAGGAAACCCATTAATTGATGTGGGCTCTAAGCCTGAACTTGGTTTAGCAGAACAGAAACTGCTGAACTGGCCAATCCCAGCGGAAGTGAAAGTCTATAGGAGTGAGAGCAGACTGGGGAAGTGCTGACGAAAATTCTGACCTTCTGACCTTCCTCACTAGCATTAAAAGTATCTCTTGAGTCTGACTAAAACTGGCTGAAATTTGCCTTTAAAGGCCACAAAAACCAAAACCAAACATGGATCTCCTCTAAGCAGATATTCACTGTGTAACTAGTTTTTCAGCGTTCAGTTTCCAGTATTTCCTGGTAGCATGTAGCGTGCTGGCATTTGTTTATCACAGCACACACACATTAATAGGGCTTTGGCACCTTGGAGAGGTTAAGGAGGATCTGGATGGAATAGGTGATGACATCCATACAGGGGACGCTCCTGTTGCAGCAGCGGATGAGTGTGAAGATAACGTTGGTGGCGCCGCTCTCCACCAGCCGCTCACAGCACTCTGGGGACAGCCTAGTGGCGGTTTCTATACACGGGCAGACACAAAATACAATGTTAGAGGCTGCGGACACAGGATGCTGCTGAAAAGACTGAAGACACTTGAAAACACTGGAAAACTCATATTTCAGACTTTGAGAATTTCAGACTTGACAAGCGTAGATTCTGGGAATTGCACACTAACCATGTTATAATGCAAGCTCTTTCACAACACAACAGACATCCAAAAAACATAAAAGTGAAGCACTCATCTTTTTTCATACTTTTATTTCTTTCCTGTCTTATGCTTGATTGTGACTGGTTGCTGTAAATGGTCTGGTGTCTTCAACTTTGTAAGTGGAGTGTACTTGTTAGTAGCATTCACTGTGATGTGAAACCCAAATAACAATACTCTAAAAAGTAAAATCTGGGAAGGTGAAAAGCACAAATACACAGCCCTCATTCTCTAGCTGCAGGACCGTACTGGTGATTTTGCATATTTAAGCCCAATACATAAATCTGCATATGTTACATTACTGCCAACCACTTTCCAAAACATAAACCGTATTTGAGTTTTTGGGTTACTTTGCCAAATCCCCTAATCTTTCAAAAATCAAATGTTCAGCTGATACCTTAAAATTCAATGTTTCGCCTGCTAACACATATGTTCGAATGTCGAAAGGACTGTCATGTTTAATTTCTCGGTAAAAGCCGTCTTCTCCTGGGACTATATTCCCTGGCGGAGACATACTGTTTTTTTTCTGTGGAGCTCCGTGTTGAACTGGTTAAATAAAGTTCCAAAATATTTAATGGACATTGTGTTTGCTGTGATGGATTATTTATCTCAAGCATGTTTGAAGTAAGGCTTGAATGAACTGAAACCAATGGCAGTCTGGAAGGTAGGAAAAAAACAATTCTAATATTTACCATTCCAGTGGTATTATTTTTTGGAAAATGATTGTCAGTTCCCTAACATGTATGCGAGTTGTATTTATTGGGCTCAAACATGCAAAACGGTTGGTATGGTCCTTTAAGGCTGTAAAGTTACTCAATGACTAAAAACAACATGTGTGATCAGCTTTTTTCCATGACTGAATAACCTGGCCGGAATCTCTATTTGTGTGGTGTTACAATAAATTCCCTTTCCATTTTGGCTCTTTAAGCAACAAGGCCTTACCCAGGTTTTTTAGGGCCTCCAGGATATAAGAGAAGTGTTTATATCGAAGAAGGTAGTCCAGGGCTGAAGATGTCTTGTTGCACAGTTTGTCTTCCTCTCGGACTTCAGCAGAGACTTTACGCAAGCGGTGTCTCAAATTCATCACCTTGGGATTGTCGTTCAGTCGGCGGGAGCGGTGTCCTCTCCACAGAGCCTGGAGAGAGAGCGGCAGGAGCGAAACGGAAAGAAAGAAGAAAGAATACTGATAAATTAAGAAAAATATCTGTCGATATAATAATACTAGTACTAGGTGAAAAGGATCTAAGACAGTTTTTTTTTCTGTCAAGCACGAAGAAATACATTATGACTGAAATGGGTCAATTTATATTTTGTACCATATGGCACAAGTAACCCACTTAATCACCAAATTTAAAGCAATACTATTCTGATAAATGCTTTCTGTATTCTTATTTCTATATTCTCATTTGTAGGACAATACACAAAACAAACAACTTTAAGTCCCTGTCAGTGTTGTAAGACCTTCTTCTGTGACTTTTCTTAAAGGACCATACCACCCATTTTGCATGTTTGAGCCTAATATATTCAATTTTCATATATGTTACGTTACTGACAATCATTTCCCAAAGGATAAAACCGTATTTCAGCTTTCCTGATATTTTGCAAAATCTCTTAATCTTTCAAAATCAAATATTCAAGCAATACACCCACCTTAAAAATCTTCTCCTGCTAATAGTTACACAGCCTTATGAAGTCACGGTCCTTTAAATTTTTTGATAAATGCAGGTCTTCTTTTGGNAATAGTTACACAGCCTTATGAAGTCACGGTCCTTTAAATTTTTTGATAAATGCAGGTCTTCTTTTGAGACTATATTCTCTGGTGGAGACGTGCCACTATGAAGCATTTTCAGATCACTCTGCGCTTTTTTATTGCGCTTAAACGCTTCAATTACATAACTTCAAAATACATGAATTCATGTATTGTTCACAGTGATGGATTACCTATCCCAAAAACATTTCAAGTATCAACAAGTTGATTTTAATAACGTACCAGAATGAACTGAAACTAATGACAGTCTGGAAGGTAGGAAAAACATTTTTAATTCACCGTTCCAGTAGTATGCTTTAGGAAATGATTGTCAGTAACGTAACATGCATGAAAATTGAATACATTAGGCTCAAACATGCAAAATGGATGGTATGGCCCTTTAAACCTAAATATCAGAAAGAGCTGTGAAAGGCGAAATTCAAAGTGTCAAAACAATTTGATAAAAGTACAGAGGTCATCTATGATGCCTAAATCTAATCCTCATTTAGCTTTCATACCTGAGCTTTAGCAATGCCCTGCTCAACTCTCTTCTGCCGCCTGATGAGGAGGAAGCACCGTACAACCTGCTGGATGACAGAGGCAGCCTTGTGGCGACGGGTTAACCAGCGCTTGACCGCTCTTTGAGCCATCACCACCTTCTTCCTCTCCTCCAGGTAACGTCTCCTCTGCTGCCTCGCTCGCACCCAGCGCTATCCAAACAAGAAAAAAAAAAAACCAAAAACAGAAATTGTTTCAAAGAAATGGTGTGCTATTGACAAAGTTATGCGTTGTAAAATCATCTGAACTGTAAATCTGAGAAAAATGGCTCCAAGCGCCGTTTGCTGCTGCTGCACCTGTACGGTGATGACACAATGGATCTGCCTTTTTGCAGACTGCAAAGCCCAGTGAGCTCTCAGAGCTCGTTGGATCTTCATGACACTGAGATGGTGGAAGACTGCCGCAGTGAATCGGAGCCTCCTCTCTGCTTTGGCTGCCTCGAGAACCTTAAACACAACACCATGTAAAGGACTGTACGCTGAGTTTTGCATGGTTTAGCCATTTACTACTAATACTTTACTTAATAGTTGCTTTTCCAAAACATGCATTAAGTTTAGACATTTTAGAATGTTTGTTTCTGCCTTCTGTGCAGCCACTACTTTTTAATTCATTTCATTCATCTATTCATGGTTTCATCTGCATTACCACACAACTGAAACAAAACTAAAAATCTGACAATATTTATTGCAATGAATTATCAACCTTATTTCAAGTAATTATGTCTCAGCAAGGTTGAGTAAGTGAATGACAATCAGGAAGGAAAACGAGTTAAAAAAGAAAAACAAAAAAACCTGACTTATAGTCCATTACCTGTCGTTGTGCAATCCAGCCTCTGCAGTGTGCCTGAAGGGTGATGGCAGCCCGTCTCATGCGGATATAGTTGTCCCTCTCCGCCCTGCCAAGCTGCTTTGCCCGGACTCTCTGCTGAAGTGTCGCAGCTGCCTCTCTCTTCCTTAGGAAGGCACGTCTCCGAACAGAGCCTTTCCAGAACGACTGGATGAAAATTGCAGCCTCATTACATCGAGCAATGTCTGTCCTGACATGCCAACCTCTAAATGCTGCCTGAAGAACAATGGCGGACCTGTGCAATTCCTGGTATTGCCGTCTTTGTGCTTTGGCTGCTACAGTGGCCCGATATCTTCGCTGAATGTTAAGGACAGAAGATTTGAAGGTGAGATATTGTTTTCGCTCACAGTGTGCTCTGTAGGCTCTCTGGATGACACCAGCAGCTTGATGCCTTTTTTTGATGTTCTGTCGTGATTTCATCCCACGATATGCAGCTTGTAGTATAATAACTGCTTCTCTGACCTGCTGGTAATGTTTGACTTGAAGGTTTCTTTGTCTCTGAGCTCTAAACCTCTGCTGCATGACACAGGCTGCCCAGCGTTGTCTCCTGAAGACTGACTGCTGTCTGCGCCTCTTGAAGTTTGCCTGAATGACAGTAGCAGCTCTGTGCATCTTGGCAATGTTGCTTCTTAAACGATGACCTCTAAAAGCTGCCTGAAGAACAATGGTGGAATGTTTAATTGTAAGGAACTTGTCTCTTTCTTGTCTCTGAAGAACACAGGCCCGATAGTACCTCTGGATGATGACAGCAGACAGGCGCATGGCCTGGAATTTGACTCTTTCTCTGTGTTTTCTGAATTCAGACTGGACCACAGTGGCAGCCCGATGCCTAAAAGCAACATCCTTCCTGACCAGCTGTCCTCTGTACGCTGCCTGAAGGACGATGGTAGCCCTGCACAATTCCTGGTATTGCCGTCTTTGTGCTTTGGCTGCTACAGTGGCCCGATACCTTCGCTGAACATTGAGAACAGAAGATTTGAAGGTGAGATATTGTTTTCGCTCACAGTGTGCTCTGTAGGCTCTCTGGATGACACCAGCAGCTTGATGCCTTTTTTTGATGTTCTGTCGTGATTTCATCCCACGATATGCAGCTTGTAGTATAATAACTGCTTCTCTGACCTGCTGGTAATGTTTGACTTGAAGGTTTCTTTGTCTCTGAGCTCTAAACCTCTGCTGCATGACACAGGCTGCCCAGCGTTGTCTCCTGAAGACTGACTGCTGTCTGCGCCTCTTGAAGTTTGCCTGAATGACAGTAGCAGCTCTGTGCATCTTGGCAATGTTGCTTCTTAAACGATGACCTCTAAAAGCTGCCTGAAGAACAATGGTGGAATGTTTAATTGTAAGGAACTTGTCTCTTTCTTGTCTCTGAAGAACACAGGCCCGATAGTACCTCTGGATGATGACAGCAGACAGGCGCATGGCCTGGAATTTGACTCTTTCTCTGTGTTTTCTGAATTCAGACTGGACCACAGTGGCAGCCCGATGCCTAAAAGCAACATCCTTCCTGACCAGCTGTCCTCTGTACGCTGCCTGAAGGACGATGGTAGCCCTGCACAATTCCTGGTATTGCTGTCTTTGTGCTTTGGCTGCTACAGTGGCCCGATACCTTCGCTGAACATTGAGAACAGAAGATTTGAAGGTGAGATATTGTTTTCGCTCACAGTGTGCTCTGTAGGCTCTCTGGATGACACTGGCAGCTTGATGCCTTTGACTGATGTTGTGGCGTGATTTCATACCACGATATGCAGCTTGTAGCATAATAACTGCTTCTCTGACTTGCTTGTACCGCTTGATCTCAAAGTTTCTTTGTCTCTGAGCTCTAAACCTCTGCTGCATGACACAGGCTGCCCAGCGTTGCCTCCTGAAAGCTGACTGCTGTCTGCGCCTCTTGAAGTTTGCCTGAATGACAGTAGCAGCTCTGTGCATCTTGGCAATGTTGCTTCTTATACGATGACCTCTGAATGCTGCCTGAAGAATAACGGCAGAATGTTTAATACTGAGGAAACTGTCCCGTTCTTGTCTCTGAAGAACACAGGCACGGTAGTATCTCTGGATTATAACAGCAGACAGACGCATTTCCAGGAATTTGACTCTTTCTCTGTGCTTTCTGAATTCAGACTGAATCACGGTGGCAGCCTGATGCCTAAGAGCAACGTCCTTCCTGACCCGCTGCCCTCTGTACGCTGCCTGAAGGACGATGGCAGCCCTCCGCAATTCCTGGTATTGCCGTCTTTGTGCTTTGGCTGCTACAATGGCCCGATACCTTTGCTGAACATTGAGGACAGATCTCAAGGTGAGATACTGCTTGTGTTCACAGTAGGTCCTGTAAGCTCTTTGGATAACACGGGCAGCAGAATGCCTTTGTTTGATGATTTGTCTAGATTTCATCCCATGGAAAGCTGCTTGTAAGACAACAGCAGCGTCTCTTTTGGCACTCAGAGCTCTCATCTCCTCTCTCATTTTTTGGTAGGCTCTGTAACGTGCCTGCAATGTAGTCACAGCCCAGTGAAGCCTCTTGTACTGCGTTCTCTGCACGTACTTTCGAAAATGAGACTGTATCTTTGTGGCTGCCATATGCTCGATACGCAATTGCTTTCTGGCCCGATACCCTCTGTAGGCTGCCTGCAGAGAAATGACTGCCCTGCGTTTTAATAGGTAGTCCAGACGGTCTTTTCTTGCCAGGGCCACTGCTCTGTACTTCCATTGACAAAGCAAAGCTGCTGCCTTGATAGCCAGGAATCGATTTCTCTCCCAAATGGCACGAAGCCTTCTCTGAATGATTGCAGCGGCTCGATGCATCTCTGCAATCTGCATTCTCGCTCTGTGACCACGATATGCTGCCTGGATGATTACAGCAGCAGATTTCATAGTTTTGTACCTCTGTGTCTGTTGATCTCTGAGCCTTTTGGCCCTGTAACGTTCCTGCACAATAATAGCAGCGCACTTGGTGGCAAGGTAAGCTATATGCACTCTGTACATTCTAAACTGTGCTTGGATAGCTATGGCAGCTTTGTGCCTCTTCTTCAGGGCTTCTCTTGCTCTGAATCTCCGATAGGCGGTTTGTATTTTTATAGTGGCCTGCTTTAGCCGTCTGTACTCATGTTGCTGTCTATTCTTTTCAAGAACAGCCCTGTATCGACACTGGATGATAATTGCTGCACTGTGTAAGAGACAGTAATGCTTCCTAGATAAAAACATCCGAAATGAAGACTGAATGACAGTTGCTGCTTGGTGTTTTTTCTTCAGCTCCATCCTAACTCTCATACCTCTGAAACCAGCTTGGAGAGTGACAGAGGCTTCTCTCTTCTGAAGGTATGCTTTCCTTAGCACTTTTCCAGCCATATAAGCTCTGAAGTGATGCTGAATCATGACAGCAGCTTCCTTCTTTGCCCTATAGTCTGCTTCTGCCTTATGTCGACGGTAATTGGCTTGTATAAGTGTCGCACACTGATGGAGTTTCTCTATCCTCTTCCTGTCAGCTCTTTCCCTCCAGTTAGCCTGTATAGTGATTGTGGCGTGCCTGAGAGCATCATATTTGTTTTTCGTCTCACGAGCCAAAAGTTTGGCTCTGTACTTTTGTTGTATCACAGCTGCTGCTTTTCTCAAGCGAAGGTAACGCCTTTGAGCAGCAGACTTTCTAAAAGCTGCCTGGATCGCTGTTGCTGCCTTGTGCTGTTTATTCAGTAACTCCCGAGCCACCTTCCCACGATATGCTGCCTGGATGGTAATGGCAGCACATCTCATCTTCACAAACATTTGCCTTTCCTCGTCTCTTTTCACAGTGGCCCTGAACCAGCGCTGGATTATGACTGAAGCCCATTTCATCTTTGACACCTGTTTTCTGACAGCATGCCCCCTGAGGACGCGCTGGATGACAACAGCTGAGCAGTGCTGCAGCTTCAACATCTGAAAGTAGCGCCGCTGTGTATGACCGCGGTATTGAGCTTGAATTAGCAAAGTGCTTCTCTTCAGCTTTGTGTACTGGTGAAGACATTTCTGCATTCTGTACCAAGACTGAATCTGTACAGCAGCAGCATTTCTGTGGGCCAATTTTTCCTTATACCATTTCTGAAACACAGCCTGTATCACTTTGGCTGCATGGTTCTCCCTCTTTGTTTTCTGGGTTTTCCATCTTTGGTATCCTCTCTGGATTTTCAATGCTGCAGATTTTAGGGACAAATATCGTTCCCGCTCTCTTCTTGCAAGAGCCCGTGCTCTTGAGTAATTCTGAATTATTGTTACAGCCTTGTAAATTCTTGCATAGTCTTTTGCTGCCCTCCTCATTCGCCATTGTGCTTGAACAACAATGGCATAGTGTCTGAGTCTTTGGTAAGCCCTCGTGGCTAAAAACATCCTCCAGCGAGCCTGCATGGACATGAAAAGAACACTCTGCTTGAAGAACAATAACACAAATCTTTTTCACTGTGCAGCAGATGGTGTTGTATGAGACAAATATATATATACAAGATAAATATATGTTCATGACACTGATCATGCAAATTCAGCAAAAACAGCAATGTGTTGATTGGTCTCTGTCTGTTACAACTAAGATCACTGTCTGAAGGAAAGAAAAACACACTACTCTTGGTATCGCTATATATACCGTTATCAGTTTATTAGGTACACCTGTGCCATCTAATGCAACCCACAACAATGATTTGTTAAAGGACCATACCACCCATTTTGCATGTTTGAGCCTAATATATTCAATTTTCATATAAGTAAGGTTACTGACATCATTTACCAAAGGATAAAACTGTACATCAGCTTTTCTGACATTTTGCAAAATCTCTTAATCTTTCAAAATCAAATATTCAAGAGATAAATCCACCTTAAAAATAGACGTTTCGCCTGCTAATAGTTACACAGCCTTATGAAGTCACGGTAGTTTAAATTTTTCGATAAACGCAGGTCTTCTTTTGGGACTATATTCCCTGGTAGAGACATACATTCACTCCGCGCTTTTATTGAGCTGAAACACTAAAACTACAAAACTTCGAAAAAACCTGAATATACGTCTTGTTCGCATATCCTATGGATTATCTATCCTAAGAATGTTTCAAGTATCAACAAGTTGATTTTAATAGCGTACCAGAATGAACTGAAACCAATGGTGGTCTGGAAGGTAGGAAAAACATTTTTAATTCACCGTTCCAGTAGTATGCTTTGGGAAATGATTGACAGTAACGTTACGTGTATGAAAATTGAATATATTAGTCTCAAACGTGCAAAATGGATGGCGTGGTCCTTTCAGCTTGGATTGCGGGTGCAACGAACAAACTGGCAACTATTTTTCCATGTACATTAAATTCTGGACAATAGTTTTCTAAATTTGATTGTTTGCATGTTGTTCCTTTTCAAACTCGGAAAAAATGTAGCCCTACCTGGATGGTAGTTGCTGCATTATGCTGCAGAAGCCGGAGTTGAGCCTCTCTCTTTAGCCTCAGTGTTTTCCAGGCTAAATAACCCCTCCACAATGACTGGATGATTATAGCAGCATGATTCTGCCTCTTAATTCGGCGCTGCTGGAGAAAACTTCTCACAACCAACTGGATTTTCACAGCAGCCATGTTTCTTTCCTGTGTCAAAACAAAATCAAGGAAAAAATGAAACAGCTAAAGCAACGCTTTTTTTTTTTTTTTTTTTTGGTAGAATTTTTTGTTAGATATTGATCAAATCACGTTTCTGCATTTACCCTTCAACTATCTTGAGAGCAGGTTAATATTATTAGTAAAAAGCTACACCCATTGGCTTCAAGAAGGAATGTTAACACCATATGGCATTTTTATGAAAATGCCATATGGCATTTTATGGCATTTTCAAAATATCAAAAAGCAAAAAGTTATTTATTTTCATGTTCTGGGAGGCACAAGAGCATGAGTGAAATTTATCTTATTAGCAAGGATTGATAATTTATGAGACAATACTTTGCAGCATTTGTTTTATTTATCTGGATGTTAAAATAGAATAAGTTTGTTTAAATATTTTTTTCACCTAAAAACAATTAAATGACCACATGATGTACAACAATAATACTTACTGATGAGACAAGCTACCAAAAACATTAAATAAAAAGCATTTATAGAATATAAGAGACCAGGCAAAAGAGCAAAAGTAACACTCCTCAATCAACATGTTGTCATTTACAGGAAATAAATGTATTAAGTTGCTGTAAACTGTGATTACATTGGTGCCGTCCAGATATAAATGACGGGAGCAGTGACTCTGATTTGCTGCTCGATGTCCACAGATCCAAAAATCAATATGAGAAAAGTCACTTTGTTGTTTTACCCATCGTGGAACGAACCTGATAGAGATGAAGATCTTTCTTTAGCCTGTACTTCCTCCAGGCACCCTGTATGACCCGAGCAGCTCTGGTTTCATTCCGCAAGTCGAGAAGACGAGCGCACAGGAAGGACAGGTAAGACATCACCACCTGGAAATAAATAAATGGATGAAGGTAGAGTTGTGATATGCGACTCTGGTTTTGACTCCATTTTTTTTCCCAGCTATGGTGATATTTTTAGTTCATGTTTTCTCTGTGGAAGCAAATTTACATTGAACTGAGCTGGCTGTATGAAAAGTTGACACAGCTTGACTTAGTTAAAATTATTTGCTTAACTGTATGAAATACTGGGGTGTTTTATTCATCCTTGTCCAAACAGCCTGAATTTTTTCCTGAAAAACATTATTATTATTAAATTTTAAAGATGATAAATTCCTATGCTGTCCAAACTACATAAAATACAAAAATCTCTCTCAGAAAAAAATCCAGAATGACTAGACATGGGTCTCTTAATTCTTATTAAAAAAAAAAAAAAAAAAAAAAAAAGAAGACATTCTCAGATTTAAATCCCCAACTACATCTTTGGACAGTTCAATCTGTATTCATTATGAGAACAATTCCTACTTATGCTACCAAACAGGACAAATCTGAGGTGTCACACAAATAAACATCTGGATCTGGAACGCCTCCACTAACAATTACCGGTAATTACAAACAGACATTGTAGACTCTGAATATTAATGAGTTTTTACAGATCTGTATTCAATGAAAATGCTGAGGGGATCTATCTGTCCTTCCCTGTGTGTGTGTGCATGTGTGTGTGTGTGTGTGTGGCTGGTCCTCCAGAGGCTAGAGTGAATTCTCAGCTTTTTAAATTTGCGTTTTATGCATTATGATAAATCAGATAATGCAGATGATTTCTCTTTCTTGGGGAGGATACTGATTCTGGTCTCACCTTCTCGTTAGGGATGGTGTTGGACATGTCAGCTGGGTTGATCATGGCGGGAACTCCACCCAGGAACGACACAGCAGTGCTGACAAGCCTGAAGTTGCTCTTTTCATTCTCCAGGAGCTCTTTAAACTCCACTGAGGGAGATTCTGGGTCTGTTCACACACACACAAAAACACCCTTTAATGCATATCCTACAGATTTCTGTATGCATAAACTATATGGAATTACATCAATTATTGCTGCCCAGTGTGGTGTGTTAACTCTCACTTCAGCATTCTGGAAGCACATCTCCAAATAAAGAAATAAGACAAATACAGTGAAGACATGGTACAAATCTGAAATGTACCTTTCTGGCCTGTCGGCAAGGAGTCAAAGGAATTGTCGGAGTCGCTGGCTGAGCAGTCAAGCTCAACTCGGCCCCCGTGTGAGCATTCGACAGTCTGAGTGGTGCGGTGACTGACAGCTTCCCCTGGCAGCAGACCAGGGTGGTAATGGTGGATTAGGTAGCAGAGAATTCGGCCATCTGAGAATGACACAGTGAAGTTCTCCACCTGCAGAGACAGATTTCATTTATTGTTTTACTCCTCTTTTACCAGCCCACCCCCTCCTCGGGTTTCAATTCATTCCTGTACGCTATAAAAATCAACTTAAAGAGACTTAGCTGAAACATGCTTGAGGTAACCCAACACAGCAAATGCAACATTTATTAAGTTTTTGTCAAAGAACTTCATTTAACCAGTATAACAAGGGGCTGCACAAAAGAAAATGTATACTTCCGCCAGGGAATATAGTCCCAGGAGAAGTTATGAAGAAATAAAAAATGCCTTCTGCATTTGGATGTATGCGTTAGCAGGCGATACACCAAACTGTAAGGTGGGTATCACCTGAACATTTGATTCTGAAAGATTAGGGGGTGTGGCAAAATAATAGGAAGAATAAAACACGGTTTTATGTAGGGCTGGGCGATAAATCGATTAATTCGAGTTTACGTTTTGGCACGATGTGTAAAATGACTGAATCGGAAAATCAAGTTTTTTGTTTTTTTTTATTAACTACTGTATAACTGTTTTTAATGGGGAAAATGTGGCAGCAGGTTGCTCTCCATCAATCAAGCCCTTTCCCATTTTGTGTGCGTTAAACCGACAAGTCTTGTTTATACTTTCTGCGTGGCCATAAGGGTCCGCGGCTCCACCTGCAGCGGGACACAGTCTCCAACCTTACCATTCAACGGTCCGTCATGTTCGCTGATGTCACGCCCACGAAGCTTTCAGCAGGTCAGACATGCAAGATGGCAACAAACACTTCGACTGAAGATGAGCTCGTTTCTAAAAAAGTTAACATCACTTCATCATTTGGAAGTTGTTCAGTTTTTCGCTTCACGGTGTGCAGCAAACGGGTGGAATACTGTAACATGTCAGAGCATCCAGGCAGCAGACAGGCTGGTGTTCCTCACAAGGAACCTGGACATCGCTGCTAAAACCTTTTATTTTAAAAGTTTACGTTTAGAAAGCCCAACAATTTATTATTTTAATAAAGAAAATACTCATTTGAATTAGCTTTTTTTTTAATAGTTTAGAGANAAAAAAAATCAATTAAAATCGGCCAACATGTGAAAAAAATCGAGATTTTATTTTTAGGCCATATCACCCAGCCCTACTTTTATGTTTTTGAAAAATGGTTGTCAAAATCACTGGTGTGGTCCTTTAAGCCGGGGTTATACTCAATTTTAACTGCAGCCACTTGCTCACACAGAGAGAGAAAACACTGTTTAGGAGAGGAGGTAACAGTCTCTGCTGAGCACAAAGCATCAGAAGCTGTACACATTTAATGCCAAACATGAAAGTCTTTGGCCCGTCAGCTGGAATTACACTTTAAATTTTTTTTTTAAATAAATCAATTCACCTTTAGGTTGTAGAAGTCACACACAGCAGTGACCCAGTCCAACAGCAGGGTGATCTTAGTGCTGCTGTGCTCATACGGCACTCTGGCCTTGGCAGGGCTCAGGTGAAGGCCGCGATCAGCCCTCAGCGACGCCAGCCGCTTTTTGGTCCTTAAACTTTGCTTCAGGAAGCTGATCTCCTCCCTCAGCTGTCCCTCATCCAAAATCACCTCCACCTAAACAGGATGCAAAGTAATATCAGACACATCGTCTTTCTGCAGGTTATGAAATTCTTAAACTGTGAAGTTATGTTGAGAGTGCAAAGTTGCATTAACATTTAGCTAAAAAGACCTTTTATAAGAGATACTGTATTCCTATGGCAGCAAATGCTTTAGATAAAGTCAGGTGATCTGGTTCATGTTTTATTTTTTATGTGTGTGTAGGTATTGTACTAGATTGTAAATACTAATTTCCAGCTGTGGTTGAAGAATAAAGCTGTCTTTTTATGTCTAATTGTTACTGGAAACACACTTGTGCAGAGACTAACACACAAACACACACGTGAAAAGCGAAGACGATCTTCCACAGGAGGCTCAGTGTCTTTTCTCTGTGTCCGTCCACGATATCTCTGGAATCAATGACAGATCCTGAAACAGAAGACAGCGGTGATGTTTAACTCATGTCTGCCTGTGAGCGGTAATTACTGTAGCGCCCACTTTAGCATTAAAACAGCTCTTACTGAAATAGTTTTAAGGGATGGATGGATAGAGAGAGAGAGATATAGAGATGTATATACACATATATATAAATATATATATAGAGAGAGAGTTCTAGAGATAGATAGATAGATAGATAGATAGATAGATAGATAGATAGATAGATAGATAGATAGATAGATAGAAAGAATTTCAGTTTTTTCTGACTCATTTTTTCCTGCACAGGTGACACTGATACCAACTGACTAACAGACCAATTATTTAGAAGAGCACAGACGTAATTATTATCTGTGCTCTTCTGTCAGAGAGTTTCGCAGGGCAAAGCAAATCAGTTTAATTGTACAGCTGTACGACAGTAGATGTTTTTGATCAAACAAAAGGTGCCACATAAAGCGGCAGGTGTTCCTGCCGAAGCGATCGATGGAACCACGTGATATGCGACACCTCACACAAATGTCACACAGCAATTGAAAACACTGAATTTCACTTTGTTCAGGTCGCGCATTCATTGTGGTTGAAAATCTCTGCTTTGTTGTAGCTCAGGAGAAAAAAAAAAAAAAAAAAAAAATCGTAATTACCATGCTCATCCCTGAGGTCAATGCCTTTGCTTTTGAGCACCTGCAGGGCGATGTCGACGTTGTGAACCTTCTGCAGGCGGCTGATTGCTGGCAGACGGAGCTTCGCCGACAAGCTCCAGTCCTGGATGAGGAGCTCCATCACGCGTCTGGAAGTAAAACTTAAATTAAATACAATACTCTGAAGTGATTATACAAGAGCTTTAGTCAACAACTTTGATATTTCACACTTTCTGTAGTGTTTTTTTTTTTTTTNTTTTTTTTTTTTTTTGCATGACAACTTCTAAAGATTACTTTTCATTACTTGGCCTTACAGGTACTTGTAGGGTAAATGGGTTGAGATAATACAATCAGAAACAAATATGACCTTGGTTTATTATGAGACAACTTCATAGATTCTCGTAAAACAAACTTTACCACAATTATGTACCAGTTACCAGAAATATCAAAAGGCCAAGCAAAATGAATAGCAACAGTTTCTTATTCATCCTAAATACCAGATTGAAAGCAGAAATAGGCAGAGGCTTTCATAAACCTGACTTAGTTCTATGCAATCCTTTGAAATGTTTTTGCTTTTGTTCCTCAAAAAGCTAGCAATAAGAAATGAATTTTCAAAGGGAACATATTAGATTCGATCTCCTTTGATTCTCATGTTGTTACAGACGTTTTCTGAAAATGTATTATTTAGTTCTTCGACGTTTCTAGCTAGACAGCTTCTGTGGGCACCATGGAGTTTTGCTGGAACAATCGTGTGCTCAGTATTGACAATGCAACTAATTCCCCTGCCTCCAGGGATTTTCCTGTGTGTACTTTACTGACTGCATCAGGAAAAGTCAATTTTCAATCTAGTTTTTACATTATTAAAAGCTATTTTCATAATTTACCTGTCATGAGATTCAACAGTACTGCTTTTTTTGCCCAAATAAAACAGAACAACACTCATCTCATCACGGCAGTGCGATCAACTCATCTGCTCTCTTAGCTACTACATTTTTCGATCTGTATTCTCATGCATTAAGTTAAAGTCAACACAGCTAACATGAGAGTGTATTGTTAGGTCAGCAGGTTGGACTGAAGGCCACAAAGACCATCCTTAAGGCAGAGGGTGGAAATCACATGTCAGCAATTGTCCTAAATGCTAAATCCCTCCCAGCTGCAGGGATATGTATCTGACCTCTGAGAAAAGAGAAATTTCCCAACAGGGATTGGTGCATTGCATTAACATTCAGCATGTCGAACTCACACTAGTCGAATTCCGCATTTCAAGTCGACTGCCAGATTCTTCACAGAGAAGTTGAACTCATCCAGGGGCATCTGAGCATGGGAGACAGGTAATCCGAGGTAGCCGAGGTGCCGGGGGAGGATGCCCTCTCCGCTCAGGAAGTCCCTGGAGAAAGCCAGCAGCAGGTCTTTACTCATCTGTAACAAGAAACACACAGCATGACGGTGATTAAAGCACTAAAAAGAGAAACAGGAACACAGATATCTGTATCACTGGATTCAAAGACAGAAAACATTGTCATGGTATGGTGCTTCACTTTGGCTTTATTATATTATATACACCTGTTTATAATAACTTCACTTACTAATATTTTCAATAGACTAACATTCTCTCAGCTAATAACAGGATCAGTTTCATGCCTTGTTTGTACAATGTACAGTACATATTATTTGTTATGATTTCTCTCTATTAAAGCCTGAACCCCAAAGCCACTCATAAATAACATAAGCTCCACATGATGCTCATATTTTATGAGTATGAATGGTAGATTATGTTCAAAATCTGTAATGTAGCTACAACATGAATGAGATCCAAGCAGCGGCAAATATACAAACGTCAATCACAAAGTCCTCAACAAAAATACAATAAATAGGATGCAGTATCGACCAGATTATGGTCATGTGATCATAAAAGCACAATAACATCAGCCACTGAGCAGGCTCAGACTGAGCCTGTATTTACACAGCACCATAAATGCAGATAGTCAATAGGGAATTTTAAAGGACCATACCACTTTCTGCACATCTGAGCCTAATGTATTCAATTTTCATACATGTTACATTACTGACAATCATTTCTTAAAGCATACTACTGGAACGGTGAATTAAATTTTTTCTTCCTGCCTTCCAGACCTCCATTGGTTTCAGTTCATTCTGGTACACTATTAAAATCAACTTGTTGATACTTGAAACGCTCTTGGAATAGGAAATCCATCATCACCAACAAGACATATATTCAGGTTTTTTTTCCGAAGTTTTGTAATTTTAGTGTTTAAGCACAATAAAAAGCCTGGAGTGAATGTATGCCTCCACCGGGGAATATAGTCCCAAAAAAAGACCTGTGTTTATGGAAAAATTTAAAGGACCGTGACTTCATAAGGCTGTGTAACTATTAGCAGGAGAAACATGGATTTTTAAGGTGGGTGTATCGCTTGAATATTTGATTTTGAAAGATTAAGAGATTTTGCAAAATATCAGGAAAGCTGAAATACGGTTTTATCCTTTGGGAAATGATTGTCAGTAACGTAACATGTATGAAAATTGAATATATTAGGCTCAAACATGCAAAATGGGTGGTATGGTCCTTTAACAAAACCGACACTGTTAGTTGTTGACAACAGAAGGCCGCACTCTACCTTGAACTCTGCGTCCATGCAGAACAGACAGGGGTCGTGTTCAATCAGCCGCGACTCTTTGGCTTTATCCAGGAAACACACCAGCAGCAGCAGCTTCTTCAGAGTAAAGCGAGACAGCGCCTCCTCGTGGCCTAGCGAGAAAAGGCAAATAAATGTAAACACAAATCTATGAAACTTTCCTTTTTCTAAAAACTAACAAATTATAGTTCAGAAAAATCAGATGAATGCATTAACACACACATTTGTCTTATTATACTGTCATAAGAGATATTCTACTGGTTGAAATTTATTTCTTCATGCTTATCACACCATACTTAACTTATTTTCTCAATAAAGGCCTTACTAACTATTCTTAGGAGTGTGTTTATGAATTATATTTTTACTCTACTGTAGCACTGAAAATGTCTAAATCAACAGAAACCCTGGAAATGTTTGATAATTATCTAAGGGCTTTGCCAATACAACCAATGCTAATAACCCTGTCATTTTTCCTCCTAATTACCTATCATTATAATATATTAAAGGTTAATATTCACAGAAAATTTCCACCTCATTATTCATGAAAATTTGCAGGTTTGACAGCGACCCATTAATGTCTCACTACCCAAAGAAAGGTGTTCTCAAATTACCATCTTTGTAGAGATGAGGAACTTTGGGGTGTCTGAATTCAGCAGCAATGTCTGGGTTCCAAAGCAACCGTTGGAGGATGAACATGGCCAGACCCAGAGCGTCACTGTTGCTCTCTAATGAGATCAACTCCCCATAGATTGTCTGAGAAGGAGCAACATTGAATTCAGTAGGTACCAAAAAAAACAGGAAACCAAAGACAAATGTGAAAAAGCAGCAGCGTTGCACTCAGAATACCTCCAGGCCAATCCGTAACCACAGCGGATTGTATGAAAGAAGCCAGTTCAGGATTTTTTGGCGTTCACCTGAAAGATGATGAAACACTTACTTTGGGGCTTTTAAGTGGGTTTTAGACCCTAGGCAAACACTAAAACAGCACCTTTCTTTTTCCATACAGCAGGAAATCTTACCTATGTCCTTCCACAGGTGGCGGTCTTTTCGGACAAGCAGCCTCTTGGCCTCCACCTCCAGCTCCAGCCTCCGAATGGCCTTGACCATGGCCTCAGATGTGAACAGCTGGCAGGCGGAGCGACGGAGGCGGTTTAGGTTCCGCCGGGCCGTGTACGTGCTGAACGACATCTCCTCTTTGGTGGGAGCTTTGGGAACGCTGAACTTGTCATTGCTGCCCATGGCAAGGGACACAGCGCTGACTAAAATGAGCACAAGTAAGTTTAAGACTGTTAGAACCACTTATCCACACAATTAGAACATGGCTAGTTGTTTATTTAAAGCTTTGTTGCCCTCAGTGCTAGTTTTAAGCACATTTAAGCTAGATTTTTTGACTCTAAAGTGGTTCAACAGATTGTGTATAACTGAGAGGATGATCATTTTCCTACTTTCCAGACATCAGACACATCACTTCGTATTACATCTCCTATCAACGAAAAGCATTTTCACATAAGACGGATGGCTGTTTTAATAGATTTTACCTTTAGTTACTTCAGTGTTCACTTTAAAGTCGTCTGGGGTGAGGACATAGTTGATCCACCATGTGAATCCTCTCTCCTGCTTCTCAATCCACCTTTCGTCATAAAACATGTTCTTGGCTGCAAATGGCATCGGGTGTCTCGGTATAGCTGAAGGAATTAAAAAAAATAAATAAATAAAGCGTTCGCAGTTGCAAAAAAATAAAACAAAATGCACGATGATACACACATACAAAGGTTTAATGTACGAACATCACAGTAGCACATTTTGGAGTTTTCTGCCTTCAAATACCTGTTTGAGCCGGCTTAATGAAGGTCAGCTTTGACTGCGCTACAGCAACAACTTTGGCCGTCTTTACGGATGGAGCACCAAAGGATTTCAGAGGCTGAGCACCTACAATCAAATCTAAACTGTTGGTTACATCTTTTAAAATGTTGTAAAAAAAATAAACATGAAAATGTGATCTCTGCTGGGGCACACTGTCAGAAAAACATTAATTATTATTAAAGGACCATACCACCCATTTTGCATGTTTGAGCCTAATATAGTCACTTTTCATACACGTAACGTTACTGACAATCATTTCCTAAAGCATACTACTGGAACGGTGAATTAAAAATGTTTTTCCTACCTTCCAGACCTCCATTAGGTTCAGTTCATTCTGGTACGCTATTAAAATCAACTTGTTGATACTTGAAATGTTCTTGGGATAGGTAATCCATCCTCGCAAACAAGACCTGTATTCAGGGTTTTTTTTTTTTCTTCAAAGTTTCATAAATTTAGCGTTTAAGAGCAATAAAAAGCATGGAGTGAATGTATGTCTCCACCGGGGAATATAGCCCCAAAAGAAGACCTGTGTTTATCAAAAAATTTAACCGCCCGTGACTTCATAAGGCCACTTAACTATTAGCAGGAGAAACTTAAATTTTTAAGGTGGGTATATCGCTTGAATATTTGATTTTGAAAGATTAAGAGGTTTTGCAAAATATCAGGAAAGCTGAAATACGGTTTTATCCTTTTGAAATGATTGTCAGTAATGTTACATGTATGAAAATTGAATATATTAGGCTCAAACATGCTAAATGGGTGGTACGGTCCTTTAATTCAGAGGTACTGACCCTTAAAATTTTGAGATAAGTATATGTGTTATACCGCGTGAGGTGAGTTTGGAGGTTTGATGCTTGGCTTGGACGGGAACTGCAGACTTTGTCATGCTTGAAGATGCTGATCCTGAACGCACTGATCCTGAAAATCAAAGAGCTGTAGCTCAATCAGTCTGAACAAGAAAACCAACATCTTTATTTGATAGTTTATTATACAACTATTATTCAAATAATGTAATATTCACATTTCTAAGTTTACTCACCTGCTGTTCTGGGCTGTTGTCTCTTCTTTGGCACTGATCTTGTTGGCTCAGTTCTTCCAGGTGCCACCCTGCACCTTTTGACCCGCTCAAGCTTTCCAGTATTCTCAATCTTCCCCTCAGGCCTTAAAATCTCCTCGCTCTTCCTCTTCTTGCAGTTTACAGCCACGTGAATGGGGAATGACTCCTCTTGAACAGATGGAGATGCCGATACCAGCTGAGGTGGAACAGTTGGAGATGGCTCGTGCACATCGGGGTGCGATGGGACTTGGCTGTGAAGAGGAGATGATGGGCTCAAAGGTGGAAGTGAGGAGGCAGTAAATGTGATGGGAGCACAGACTGCTGGAGGAGGGGAAGCGACTAGGAAAGTAAAGGTCGCAGGAGCCATGCATGGAGGAGAGGTGATGGGAAAGGTCACAGGTGTAGGAGAGCCACTGAGCGCTGGAGGTGGGCTGGAGGAGGCTTGCTGTCTGTCATTACACATTGAACTAGTTGCTTGACAGTCCTGAGATCCTCTGGATCCTCTCTCCAGGTCTATAACAGGAAGGGCTGGACTACCTGATCTAGATTCACACAGACTGCTACCATCGGACAATTCAAGTGTCTTCTCTAACAGCCTTCGCCTTGACTTCTTTATTTTCCTCCCACTGGCAGCATCTAGCTCAAGGGACAGTTCTGGCACAGGTGCTTTGCTCTTGGTCACTGTAGCGGAAGTAAAAGAAGCCTTTTTGAGTTTTGGAAAAGCATTATCAGCCTCTGCCTCCTGAGCAACAACCTCACTCCCAACAACCGTCTTGCTCACAAAGAAAGTAAGTCTCGGTTCATTGGACTCAGACTGCTCAGGGCTATCAGGGATTGCTTTGAGGACAGTTTTATCAGGCCCACAGCTATGATTCCCACTCTTAGACTCCAGAGAATCTGAAAAGTAGCAACTCGAGCCAGTGCCTGGTGTACTTGTGTTTATACAGCTCAGATCAGAGTCAATGAGGGCCAGTGCATGTCTGACAGATAGAACTGGGGTTCCAGGAAACACGCAGTCGTTGTCATCAGCCACAAACTGGACAGAAGTAGGAACTGGACTTTCACCTGACTGAATGTGAGGCATAAGTTTCTTAAACCTTTCCGGTGTCCTGATGGGTGACACAGTCCTGTTAAGCACTTTGCTAAGATCTCTGTTTTCAGGTTTGTCCACCAAGCCTTCTGGGCTAGCAGACATGTGGTCAGAGTCCATCAGACTTACAGTTGGAACAAGAAGGACAACAGGAGAGTTCTTCTGAACATGATGGACATTCTCAACAATAGCCTGATCTGATAAGGAGAGAGGTCTTTGCCTCCGAGTTGGGTTTGGGACCTTCTGCTGCTCTGATTTCTGAGGCTGATCATCAGTGGGACTGTTGGAGAGGGATCTCTCTCTTGCCACTACATCCTTGTTGAGTGAAGCCAGGGGGCTACGGGGTTTGTCCCGTTTATACTGTGGCTTTCGGGACACTTGGAATGTTTTGTTAACTGCTATCTTCAGGGGAGGTTCTGTTTGCTTTCCCCTGGGTGCAGCTGGTCTTTCACCCTCCCTCTTGTTTTTGATTGTGTCCCATAAGCTTTTCTGAAACATAGTAGAACAAATTATAATGAGCTATATGGGTTTGACATTAGTCCAAAGAGAACTCAATATGGCTGTCCTTGATTAAAGAATCCCTTAGTTGTCATTGGGACTGTTTTCGACCAACAGCTATTGGATTTTTTCCAACGACTCAGTATGCAAATGCAGCAGTAGAAATCAACATACTAGATGAAGACTATCAAACCACAACGTCTTGTTTTATGGTTGGTCTAAAAATCTGCATCCTCTTGGCCATCAGTGGCACATAATTTGAGAAACATGTAAAACAAGAAGTTGTTCAACTGGTGTTTTCCTCCATGCAGGATGTGTGAATACACTTGTTCTAGAACCTGCCACGTATTTATTTGACTTGCAATCTGCTAAACAAAGCCTGAATTGAAACTACTTTAACTGTCTTCATATACCTTTTTCTTTTTTTGTGCTTCAGCTCTGCCAAGCAGCACAGCTTGGTGTTTGAGGACCCCATTGACGCTGAAAATGAGGAGCTCCCTGATTCCACCTTCTTCTGTAGGGGTCCAAGTTATTGTCAGGCTGAATGAGTCCTCAGCCTGAAGACATAAAGCACATTGCTAAATATGGGCAACTACAATGGATGAAATGAGGACAATTTCAAAATTATTTAGAGTTATGGAATGGTGATATCAGATGATCCAAATGGGACACACCTATGTTATGCTAATGTTAGTTAATACAATGCAAATAAGTTTGAGAAACGAATTCCAGAATGTACAATATACTGTTTTAAATGGCCTGCGAGACATGGTTTGCCTCTCCCTTATTTATCTACAATCAACTATGGTAATGCTATATTGATAAACATGGCTTCGTACGACTTGTTAAAAGATGAAAATGTGCCAGCTAGGCTAAAACGTACCTGAATTGAGAACTTGTCTCGGTCCACAGAAAAGCCTTTACATGACGGGATCCTGTCAACTGTAACCTCCGCTACTGCGTCCTCCGTGGGATTGTCAATACGAAGGACTGCTGATTTGGAGGTGCCCAGTTTTACTGATCCAAATGTTACAAACGGAGCCTTTGAGAACTGGATCAAACTTAAAACCGGAACATCATTCTCCTTGTTAGAGTCGTCTTTCTTTGTCGGACTGAATTCCAAGAATCCTCTCTGTGTAGAAGTTACAGTTTCAGCCATTTTAAATAGAAAAACAAGCACTAGCTGAACAGTTACATGTTACGTGGTTTGTTAAACGCGGCGCCTAACGAGACAACCAAATGCAACTACTAACTAACGTTAAAAACATGCTTCCTTCAGCAACATACTGAATCACAACCGATTTGAAATTTGGGCATGGGATTCAGTCAGCCAATGATAAGCGAGGAAAGGCTGCGTCTGGTCCAATGGCTAAAGAGAAAACTTCGAATCCACGCAAACAAACAACTATTGTCCAATCAGAAAATGACTACAAATTTAAACCAAGGTAAACCACGCCCTCTCGTCTGAGAGACTGAAAAACCTGTTTTCATCTAACGCTTTTTCTGCATAATATTGATTTATCATTGTTGATTGAATATCCTTTGTCAGTTATTTTGACCAAATTCTGTCGTAGTTAGAACAATAGCTAATAACCAAAGCTTAAAATTAACTTTCGTAAAGGTTCTGCGAGTGCACCAGAAGTAGATATCTGTCTGGCGGAAGTGCACGATCTTTGCATTTGGTGTCGGTTAGGACTGAAAGGTTCAGATCTAAATTTCATCTGTGTACAAATTCCTTAGCTCAGTTTATATATTGTATATTTTTACTCACTATCAACCATATATTTGTGAGTTGTAGCATATAAGTATCTTTCTAGAGAACTTCTGAATCTCATTCAAGCAACTAGCTCGCCGTGATCGTATAGTGGTTAGTACTCTGCGTTGTGGCCGCAGCAACCCCGGTTCGAATCCGGGTCACGGCAATTTTTTTTATTTATTTATTTTTTGTTACATAATTGAGGAATGCGTTCTTGCAATATTTCATATCCGACCTCTGTGTGTATCAAGAACTAATATATGAGCAGTAGTGGTCTTTCCATTAGGCAAGTTATAGGCAATGGGGCAGCGAAATGCTCCCACCTTTGTTACACATACACATACACATATATACACATATATATATATATATATACACACACACACACACACACACGAGTCCAGTCTGAGCACCTGTGGTTCACCCCGCCGACCAACAGTACCGGTGGCGGTCGCTGGTAGCCCGAGGCTCGACCGACTCGGCACGGAAATCTGATTTGTGATCAGCATGCTGATTTGCATAGGTTTTACGCTGATGCCCTTCCTGAGGGCAACCCTCCCCATTTATCCAGGCTTGGGACCAGCACACTAGGAATGCATCCTCAGCGGCTGTTCCTTGCCCATTATACCTTGCACTTTACATTTTATTAATCGAAGTTTTGGCTTGAGCATAAACCCATGGTGGGCAATGGCTTTTAACAATTAACATTAAAATGACATAGATAAATGTAGCCTATGTGTAGCTGGATGAATGGCTGCACATTATCATGGCAACAGAGGGCAGCATTGGCCAGAAGTTCATTATGCTCAGCCATACATAGTGGTAAAATGTGTTTACCACATGAAAAATGTACAGTCAAATGCAATTCAATACAGCAATCTTGCAATAACTTTTAACATTTAATAAGGACATTTTAAAGCTTATAATATTCCATTTTTGGTGGTGGTGTAGGAGGTTTGCATTTAGGATCAAACAGTTTTTAGCTGGTTAATCATCATTTGGCAGGTTTTTTGGGAATACAGATGTTCTCAAAAATGTTGTTGTTTATCTGCAGTTGTGATCACAGGTGCAGATATTCTATATAGCCATACTACAAAATGGATCAAAGAGGCTTGTAAGAAACCAAGGGAAGATGCTGTCATTAGACTTTCAAATTTCCCACAATTGGCATGCTTCTTCTTATGACAATTTTAAAATGTTTGTAGTTGTATAGTTCTTATATTCTTGCAGTTCAAGTGAATGTGAGTTCTTGCATCCTGAAATGACTTTTGTCCACCCCCACTTTACAGCATTCCTTTATTGGTAGTGTAATATTGAAGAAATTAGCATGTCTTAAACAGTGGCCTGAAGCCAAACCCCCTCTGGGTATTTATCCCTTTGAAAAAGTCCCTAACTCCTCTTTCTTTCTGTTTTACACCCACCACACTCTCTTTAACCTTTCTTTAGCTGTTAAGATATGCTAATGTATCATCCCTGTGTCTTCCAGTCAGTGCGACCATAGATAAAACAATAGAGTATGCTATCCCTTTCTTGGGGAAAATAGACCAGAATTCAGTTGAAGTGTGTTTTTGTGTGTACAGTAGAAAGGACAGAGATGCTATCATTAATGAGCTACTTATCATTTAAATCATTGTGACAAAAAGTTTCCGTTTTTCTCCTCTCGATAAACAGCCATTAACTCTATTGAACATTATTCAAAAAAATATTCTAAGCAGCAGATAATCGAAGTATAAACAATCAAGATTTAGAAATTTGTGACATGGTAAGCGAAACTGTCTCAAAAATGCCTGACTAATCCAGATTCTCTCTGGAATTTCATACATCTCATATTTTCAACTAGATTGTTAATTTTGTGTTAATGTTTTATTTAAATTATTAATTAAATTATCTTTAAAAAAAAAAAAAGTAGATTCTATCCTTATCTATTATGACGTGTTGTTTTGATCTCCGCCCTCTTCCGTTCGGAGTAGTCACGTGACTATTAAACCAGCCAATCCGGTGCCAGAAGAACACGGCTCGTAATTTTGAACAGACGGAGAGCAGCCAGGCGGAGCTGTTAGCTTTAATGCTACCAACGATAACACTGAATAATCTTTACACCACTGATGGATATATTTACTGTTTGACCTGAGGAATGAATTAAAAACTAACTTTTAAATAACTATGAGTTCCCATGTTATCACCCCGGGACCGTACCGAGCCACTAAACTGGTAGGTTAACACGCAGTTGGCAAATTTAAGTGTTGTAGTAAGCTAGCTAAATTAGACGGTAAATTAACGCTAACTGTAATAGTCTTGTTCTTTTATACATTTACCGACGGAGTTGTGTAGCGAGTTAAAATTGTGAAAGTTAAGAGTTAAAGATAGTCGGTGATGCTATGTTCATTATTCATTTTTAAGACCTTTTATTTATTTTATACCCAATTTGCCACTTGTTTTTCCCCCCTGGAGGCATACAATGTATTAGGGTGTCATATTCTAGTTGTCTTTAAATTTATTCCGCTCTATTTAGAATTCACGTCATCTCTTGAGAACTTTATTGTTGGCATATTTTAACAAAAGTTTTGGTCTTAAAACTCCTCAGCTGTTATCCAAATGTATGCTGTTAAATTAAAATTCAGATTGATATTTAAATTCAACTTATTGCCAACATACCATATAAAAAATACATGTGAAGTAAGTATTAAACACAAAATAAACATGGGACAAGACAGACATAAATATCCATAGGTAAATTTAACAAGAAAGGAGGGTGCAATTGAAAAGACAGTAACTATAGAAATATTACATGAAACACAACATAAAATCAATATTTATGTATATTTTATGTGTATATTGCATGCGTGAGTAAAGGTATTTAACCTTTCTTTCATCATTTTTTTCACCTGAAAATATAAGGAATAATCTGAGCATTTAGAAAATGGACATAGCCCTGAAAAAAAAAAAAAAAAANGAAAAAAAAAAAAAAAAGCTGCTATAACCTCTTAAATCTGGGAGTAGTAAAAGTGACGAATAGCACTGAAAATTAAGAATAGCCCTAAAACGATTTGAGTAGACATGAAAAGCCCTTTAAAAAAAAAGTCTGGAATAACTGTGAAAAATTGCAGTTAGGCTAAACAACAAGTGGTTGACAACATACCAAACTCTATCCCTTCCTCTCCAGTGGAATGAGACCGCCAGGCTTCAACAATGAGGAATGTCCTTCAGGGCCACATTCTGATCCTTCATGAAATTTAGCTTAAAACTGAACATCAAATCAAAGTGGATGCTAACATCCATGGGTCAGCTCTTATAGTATAATACAGGACAGTGTACACAAAACTCTCTTCTTGTTCTGCTGCAGTGGAATGAGGTAACCCGTCTATTTCGGGCTGGTATGCCCGTCAGAAAGCACCGGCAGAGCTTCAGAATCTACAATTCTTGCTTCACCGCTGCTGCAGCTGTGGATTTTTTATACCAGCTGCTCCGTTGCAACAGCAATTTTGGCCCTGATGTCACCAGACAACAAACGGTGCAGCTCCTGAAGAAGTTCCTGAAGAACCACATGATTGAAGATGTGAAGGGTCGCTGGGGCACAGAGGATCTGGAGGACAACAACATGCTGTACAGGTAAAACACTGAAACAGCCGTAACACATGGACTAAAAACTTACACACTGATTTAGTTGAAAGTGTTTGCCATGCGGCTACATGTGAGGTTGATTGCTTTCCCCCTTTCAAAATAAGGCAGTGCATTGTTTTCTCCTTTCCTCCAGATTTCCATCCACCTCTCCTCTGAAGCACATTCCCTGTCCAGCTCCAGCTTCAGCCCCCGGCTCCATTAAGAGGAGTCTGTCGCTCAGGGACAAGGAAGGTTTCTTCCGCTTCAGGAGCATCAGAAAGCATGACAAGGAGGTGCAGGTAAACTAGACTTGACATAGTTATTATCTCTGTGTTACTTATATACCAGAATAAGATTCATGCTCACCTGGTTGCATGATCAGCCAGTCACTTTCAGTCTGTTGACCATACAGAAGGAGATAAAAAGTCCGTTTACACTTGTAAATGTTAAAAGTAATACACGCTATGTTGGTGTTCTTGTTTGTCGCCTCCAGGAAAATGTTGATCCTGACCTCCAAGCAGGAGCTGAGACGGAGAATCAGCCAGCAGGAGAGCAGCAGACACAGAGACGAGTGCTGACAGTGGATGACGAACATGATATCTGGAAAGACATCACCCTGACCCAGTATGTATACAAATAGAACTTTTTTCTTTTCATAAAAATCTAACACAAGATGAATTATAACATTTTCACCTTTTAAATTATTATTCATATTATTGCAAGGAAAACAGAAGGTGAGCAAGATTTTCCTTATTAAACTAATACTTGTTTTGTGTTTTAGCCTACAGAAGATTCTGGCTCTTGCGTCTCTTGATGGGGTTTTAGATCAGCGTTATGTGAACCCCCAAAACATCATCCATAACATGACCAGGGTTAACAAGCATGGAGTGGTCACACTGGATGACAAAACCAGTAGGTTTGATCTCTCTCTCTCTCTCTCTCTCTCTCTCTCTCTCTCTCTGCATTGTGCTGAGAGTAGAAGCTTTGACCACATTAATTAAATTGTCAGAAATATATTTGATTCGTAATACAAAGCACATGACTTAAATGTTTGTTCTAGGTGACCTTCCTCATTGGGTTTTGTCTGCCATGAAAAGCCTGGCCAACTGTGAGTTATCTGCTTTTTATCGATGCACGTTTATGATAGGAGACCTGTAATGTTTTGATTTTAACATCTTGACATCACTGCAATTACAGGCTATAAGTTGGATATAATTAGAATTGTTCAGGTTAAATATACTGTAGCTCTGTTTTATGTAAATTAGTATATATTGTAAATGATTGAGAATAAATAGCTGTGTTCTAGTAACTTCCTGTTTATTTCCAGGGCCAAAGTATGACAGCACACACCCGTCCTATCCTGGCTTTGAGAGAGACGTCTTCAAAACTGTGTCTGATTACTTCTACAGCCTTCCACAGCCATTACTCACATATGAACTGTATGAACTATTCATCAATGTCCTGGGTAGGTGCTACGGACTTCCAGTTACATGTGACCGATAAACAGGAGCCAAATTGAAGTGTTTTTGCATGCTTTTACACTCCGATGAAATTTTATGGTAGTATTATCGACATTACCAGCGAGCGTCAAAGATAGTTTGCAATCACAAGAGATATTAGTTTGCTTCATGTTGAAACTGAATTCATTTAGCCAACTTCAGAGTCTGTGACAGACGCCAGAGGAGTAAACTTTGGATCAAAGCCTAACCTCCCTCTACCTGACAGGATTTAGATGCATAGTCTAAGCTGTGGTTGTATGCTTTGATGTCTAACAGTTCCTAATGTCCCTCATGTTGAAACCTAACAGAGGTTTTGGTTGTCGCTGCTTCTGTTTGGAGTTCTAACAGCAATGTGAGCTGCTGTTCTCTGTGTGTGTGTGTGTGTGTGTGTGTGTGTGTGTGTNTGTGTGTGTGTTTTGATGTATGCCTGTTGTGTGTCGTTTGTCTGATGAGGAACTAACGAACCTCTCCTTTCCCCACACTGTCTGCCTGCACTTATACTCTGCCTGAAACACCCGTCCCTCTGTTTCCTCCCCCTCTCTCTCTCTCTCTTTCTCTCTCTCTCTCTCTCTCTCTCTGTCTCCTCCCCTCTCTCTGTCTGCACCCTGCATCAGTGCTCTGTGGGTATGTTGCAGCGCCCCCTGTGCACCAGCATGGGAAGCGCAAGAAGCCTGACCTTCCCTCAGTCCCCCCTCCAGCCAAAATATCATTCCACTCCACAGAGTGTCTTCTCCTGTCACTGTTAAGACAGGGGACATGTGACGAGACAGACTCACCAATGAGAGAAGTGATTGGCGGGAAGCTTCAATCCCGACTGGCTGCGCTAAAAGGAGGCGTGGCCAGAACAGGTGACGGTCAGTTTGGAGGCAGCTGCCAGAGCCTGAGTACAGTCAGTTCCACAAAGCCCCGCCCCCGGAGTTGCTCACTAGAAACCACCTTGGATGAGTCTGCCCCTCTCACACGGCAAGAGTTGTTTCTATCCAATGACATCCTGACATCTGGTGTCTATAGCAACATGATTTTTCAAGACATAAATGGCAGCCATGACAACAGCCCTGCCATCAGAATATCCAAAAACTATTCAGACCTTACATCTTTCTCCAAAACAAACCCCATTTACCGTGAAAATGTTAGAGGAGGTGCCAGCAGAAATAGACAGCCTGTAGTTGCTATGACAACACTGTCAGCCACAAAGAGGTCGCGCCCCTTACGACCACGGAGTGTGGGCAGCTGTCTGGACATTGTCATGGAGACCAGAGAGGAAACTGACAAGGAGACACGGTGGCAGAGCCGAGCAACCAGCTGCCTGAATGTCAACACTCCTCAGCATCACTCCACCTCGGCTTCTCACCCTCCCTCCTCATCCTCCTCTCACTCCTCCTCTTCTTCCTCTCAATCCTCTTCTTCATCTACTGTGGTCAAAGGGTCTCATGCTACTCCAGGACTCGGTGGGCCCAGACCCACCTGTAGTACCTCTAGTCTGTGGACACTCCCTGCTTCTGCTGTCGTCCGGCGCTGCATCAGCTCTCTGGACGTCGCCAAGCCGCCTCGACCCGTTTCACTGTTCAGACAAGCCACCAGCAAATCCCAGGTCCCCCAACCCCAGCCCGAGAAGAGTAAGATCCACCTCCACCTGTCCGCCTGTCTGTCGCTGCATGTCTAATCAAACTAACTCCATCTAACTTCAAACTGCTGGTTTATTAGAATGAGTCAGATTCATGGTCTCAGTATATTTATTGACAGAATGAAAGAAGCTAATGTCAGGGTGTTGTAGACAAGTTGCTTGTGATTATTCAGTCAATGTTGCAAAAAAAAAGTATGTTTCAGCTGCATTTATGTGCCTGATAATTTGGATCCCGGCTGTCAGCGTGACCATCAGTACTCTTATGTCTAAATGAAACACGTCTGCAATCACCACAACTAATTTTAATGCGCTTTAGTGTTACATATTTCACTAGCTTTTCTCACACCGTTGCTGTAGCTGATGTATGTGGTCATTCATCCATCAATCCATTCATTTTCTCATTTGTCCTAGTGAATGTGATGGAGCCGTGATGGATGAATTTGGTCATGAAGAGTGAATCTAATATTCAATCACTCCTTCTCCTGCTTTTCTTTAATTATTGCAATGCAGATTTCATGTGCTTCTATCATCATTTGTGTGTGCCTGTGCGTTTGTGTGCATGTGTGTGTGTGTAGGCCTTCTCCAGCCTCAGTGTGAGCATGTCGCCATTGAGGCCCTGCAGCTATGCACCCTCCTCCTGCCCCCCGCGTCCCGCAGGAAGTTGCAGCTCCTCATGAGGATGATATCCCGCATCAGTCAGAATGTGGACATGCCCCGCCTCCACCCCGCCATTGGCACCAGAACACTGGTGAGGAATAAAGTCGTTACGTACAATGATGGTCTCATAACTGTCTGTTCACTACAACTGACAAACAAGATGCATAACAATCTCTGTATTTTTTTTTTAAATTTATTTATTTTTACAGGGACCATATACATTAATCAACATCATGCTACAGCCATGGTATAAATGTATCAGATTTAGCCAAGAAGGCTAATTTTCATCAGCAGTCCCTGGGCAGGTGGATGATACAAATTAGCAGTTATAAAAAGAAATATAGTGACCTGACATAACATACAAAGCACATATAACAGGTACATCATATTAAAAAGAGAATATAACAGATACAGGATCTGACAAGGTGCCATTCAGTGTTAGACTGTGTCACGTTTGCATTCCTGAACTGTCTAACAGAAAGGATTTCAAGCACAACACATGATTTGTTATATTTCTCAGGTCCAGAGGCCATGAATTCCATACAACAATCATTCTGTGTTTGCAACAATGACCACACAGCAGGACTGTGGATGCAACATGGCTGCCACCAAAGCAGTGCCAAAATCATTATTTGATGTTGGTCAATGGAGAGGAAATTTAATTGACAACAATTTTAATAATTGAGAAATCGTTTAGATGTCAGGGTTTGCTCTTTTCCTGTTTTTACACATCTTGTTCATTACCAGTTCCACGTGTGTGTTTTATTCTCTGTTTGGGATTCTTGTTGCAGATGGTTCATACATTTTCAGGCTGCGTTCTGGGTAGCGCTGAGGAGTGTGACTTGGATGAGCTGTTGGCTACCAGACTGGTGTCTTTTCTAATGGACCATCAGCAGAGCATCCTCTCAGTTCCAGAGTACCTGCTTCACGCCATCACTGATCACATACAGTATCTACGCGCAGTACAGGTACACGTCTGAGTAGATAGAGTAAATACACGCCAACATCTTGTGACGAATACTAACCAGATACATGACTACCAAAACACAAAACTCACACATTGAAGCAGACAACACCTAAGAAATGATTTGATTGAATAATTAAAGGACCTTACCATCCATTTTGCATGTTTGAGCCTAATATATTCAATTTTCATACACATAATGTTAACGGTGAATTAAAAATGTTTTTCCTACCTTCCAGACTGCCATTGGTTTCAGTTCATTCTGGTACGCTATTAAAATCAAATTGTTTATACTTGAAACATTCTTGGGATAGATAATCCATCATTGCAAACAACACGTGTATTTTTTAGAAGTTAGGTAATTTTAGCATTTAAGCACAATAAAAAGCGTGGAGGGAATTTATGTCTCCACCATGTTTATCGAAAAATTTAAACGGCTGTGACTTCATAAGGCTGCGTAAGTATTAGCAAGCGAAACATGGATTTTTAAGGTGGGTGTATCACTTGAATATTTGATTTTGAATGATTAAAAGATTTTGCAAAATATCAGGAAAGATGAAATATAGCTTCATCCTTTGGGAAATGATTGTCAGTAACATTACGTGTATGAAAATTGAAAATATTAGGCTCAAACATGCAANGGGAAATGATTGTCAGTAACATTACGTGTATGAAAATTGAAAATATTAGGCTCAAACATGCAAAATGGGTGGTATGGTCCTTTAATAATGTTCTTGTTTATGTAACTAGTCTACGCTAACTAAGAGTTTTTTTTCTCCTCATCCCAGGTCCCAATCAATCCTGCTCCTAATACTGGTGTTGGAGATCCAGAGTGTGTTCCGCTGCCTCTCCATACATTCTGCCATCAACTTAGCAGTGCTGAGTTTGAGCAGCAGAAGCTGGTGTCATCCCAGAAGGCCATGGAGGAGTTACTGGAGATCCTTCTGACAGACCAAAACATCAGCGAGAAAGACAGACGCAAGAAACTCAAGCAGGTAAACACAGCGGCTTCGAGCCTCGTCGGACATATTTGCTGAAACTGTGATACATTTCGCAGCAGTATTTGGATGTGTTTAATTGTACTTGTGTGTTCCAGTTTCAGAAGCAGTACCCAGACATCTACAGTCATCGCTTTCCCTCAGAGAGAGAGAAAAAGCAGGATAACAAGCCAAAGATTAAACCTCCTCTCCTCAGTATCAGAAAAGCCAAAGCTTCCAGCATCAGGAACTAAACGAACCTTAAACATGTCGCCGCTGTAGAAGCTCAGACTTTACCATGTTTCTGCACTGCTGAGAGATTTGGGAAAGTTTGGAGGCATTGACATTTTTTGTTACGTTGGATGTGCTGTTATTGCTGTTGTCTCATTTATTCGCTCATGTGAAGAAGTAATGCAGGTTGGGAGATTTCTGCATTGGTGATCGTGTGTGTGTGTGTGTGTGTTTGTGTTTGTGTTGACAGCCAAGTAAGATGAAGACATGTAGATAGTTTAGTTCGCTGAGAGGATTCTTACATCTTTTATGAAGCAGACATTTTTTTTTTCCTCTTTACCGATTCTTACTTCGTCTGTCTTCTGTTTAAGCTGATTACTGACATGTATGTGTGTGTGTGTGTGTGTGCATGTGTGTGTGTGAGAGAGATTTTTGGAAGAATAGTATCTGAGCTCACTGGTTCATATGGGAATAATTAGATAATAGATTTTTTTTTTTTTTTTNGATTTTTTTTTTTTTTTATTTATATGAACGTTGTTATTGGGAGCAGTATAGATAAGTCTTTGATTGAAATGTTTTTTTCTTACGTATTTTTAAACTTTACTGAACATTTTAGATAATAGATTCTCAGTTTTCATCGTCTTGTTGAAGTCTGCCATTGAATCTTTTGTTTTCCCCTTTTTTATTTCCATCATTGTTTTCCTTTGTGTGATGATGATTTTAAAGCAATACATTTTATTTACATTCTTCTTTTAGCTCTTCCTCAGAAGGGATTTTTCATACGTTTTGTCTTTATCCAATTCTTTTATTTCTTATATTTTGTGTCTTGATCACATCTCTGCTTGGTTTATTGGATAAACAGATGTGTTGCACTGGATTTAGGCATTATGAATGGCCAGCGAGCTTACACCAATCATTAAAATAGTTAATTTTCACTAAACACCTGTCATTGGTTAAAAAAAAAAGGGGGTTTTCTCAGTATGTCTCATTGAAATGTTGAGCGTGGGTTCAGTGATGATGGTAAGCTAACGTGCAATACAGAACCAAACTATAATTTAAGATGTTTAGCTGTCCCTTTTTTTATTTATCTTAGGAAATATGAAGTATTATTTCATCCTTCATATGTGTGTCTTTACCTCACATCAAGTGTCCGTGTGTGTGTGTGTGTACATAAAAAAAGCTCTCATTCTCCTGTTTTTGGGAAAGAATCATTTGCACAGAGGAGTGTGTTTATCCACAGGGTTGTACTCTTTGCTCTGTGTCGTTTACTATGCAAAGTCCTGGAAAATAAAGATGTTCAACTGTTCTGCTTTTATGTTTTGTCCTGTTTCTGTTAGTTTATCAGAACTCCCTCTGTCAGATCAGCTTTGAACATGCCACATGTATGTAGCCAGTACAGTAATTAACATTTTTTGTGGGTATTGGTGGTTGGAGGATGAACTTCAGTTGATTTTGGTTATCTGGCATCACTCCTCCACCATAATTTCCACTTGGACTCAGTATATTACATAATATAACAGACTGTCACAATGTTCTTTGAGCACATTCCTGCTGCCCAGGGAATGAACCCTTTCCTGTGTGTGTGGACATTTTGTGAACTTTCCTCTCTCAGCTCAAAGCTTCAACTCTGCACACAAGCTGCATAATGGCTGCAGTCAGAGCGTCTTTTTTCCATTAGGCAAGTTAGGTAATTGCCTAGGGGGGGCAAGTGGGAGAGGGGCGGCAAAATGAGCTGTGCTGTTACACACACACTCTCAACGTACTCATTTCTGATTTAAGAGTAGAGGACTGAGTATGTATGTGTGTGTGTTGCTGTGTGTGGTGCATCATGTTTGCGAAGCTCCTCTACAGGCTGCAACTGTGCAGCTTCCAATGCAGAAAATTATGATAAATAACTATTTCATAAAATGTTTTGACCAGTTTTGTTTTTCCTATATATATATATATATATAAATGCAAATATATTGTACTTTGCCCAGTTGTTATGATTCCATTGAAATAAACTGATTTCAAACTGATTTCGATGCAAAATTTTGCTGTCATAAATGCATATATGAATGTGTCTGTAATCTTTTTTTCTTGAAAGCAAATCAGTCCATTTGTCCTGCAGATTTATTCTATAAGAAATTCTCTATGTTGGTTTAGCTCAACTAGTAGAACACTGGGATTATTATGCAGACCTTTGGAGTTCAAATCCTGGTAGAACCATACTTTTATGATCTGTATACTACAGCTTCCAAAGTAAAACGAGACAAAGTTTGGTGTCAAGAATCCAACCAAGATTGCTTGGAATAGATCACATGCTTCCATATCCATTATATTAAATCAATCTATCCAATTACCCTGCAGATTTATACAATATATGACTGACTTCTTATTTGTGCTGTAGCTCGGTTGGCAGAGACTGGATCTTGGATTATTAGTTTAAACCCCCTCACCGCTTTTATTTTATCATTTGCATCCTACAGTTTTCAAAGTAAAACATGAAAAACATTGGCAGTGAGAGTCCAACCAAATACAGCACCAAGAGCAAACCAAAATTTGTTGTGGGTATTCTTGGTCCCCAGAATCTTTTATTTTGGTGATCTAATTACATTTATTCTGTCACCAGTCTTGAATTAAATTTCCACTCAGACTCAACATATTACACAGTTTAACAGACTCTCACAGCAGCCCGTTCCTGCTCCCCAGAGGAAAAGCTCTGACATGTTGGTGATTCCATGATGCGCCATCCTGAACTCAAACTTTGCATTTTCTTATTTTGTTCAATTCATATTATATTGTGTATATCATGATGAAGTTTGCACCCCGTAGAGGCCACAAACACAGCTTTAGAGCTTTGTTTACTTGTTTACATGGTTAGCTGGCACCAGCAGCACTGAGACTCATATAAAGATGCATTACTGCTCAGTCTGCATTGCTGCTGCAACTGTTCAGTTTAATTCAAGCTTTTATTCTTCATCCCTCTATTCATCCCTCAGCATTCATTTGTCAAGATGACAGGAGACAATAAGAAGACAGACATAGTTAATCATTCTCTCTCTCTCTCTCTCTCTCTCTCTCTCTCTCTCTCTCTCTCTCTGTCTCTAGTAAAAATAGTTTGGGGGTGTTTGTCCAAGTCTGTCTGGAACTAATTAACTAGAATTTTCTTTGTGAGATGTGAGCAGAAATTCATGCTACATCCACAAGAAAAACACACTTCTTTTATTCAGTTTATCAGTTTGACCTGTGTCATTGGCAGGTTTTGTCATTTGTGTGTTAGTGTTAATGTTAGTGTTAGTGTTAGTGTGTGTTCACAGGTTAACAAAGATCTTGTTTTTGGCCTGCATGGAGCCGAGAGCCCTGGTGGCTGAAAGGAGAAGAGACAAAGCTGGCTTGTTTAACTGGCTAATAAGATGGAAGAGGAGGAGAAGGAGGAGGAGGAAGAAGAAGAAATTAGAGAACATAAGAGAAAAATCTATGAAAGGAAAATAGGGAGAGAGAAGGGAAAAACAAAAGTGGAGGAAAGAGAAGGGGAGGGCAGAGGTAGGAATTGGGGAAGTGAGGAAGGAGAAAAGGAGAGGAGAGGGAGCTAGGAAAGGAGAAGGGGGTGGATGGGGAAAGGAGGAGAGAGGAGGGAAGAGCCTAGCCTCCATCTCTTTCTCCACAGGAAATGTGAGCGTGGTTTCGCTGCAGCTCAACGTCTCCTTTTTGTGTGTGAAGAGAAAATATCAGCATGGTCAGCCAGTGAGTCTTTTTCTTTCCTTTTCTTTTCTTTTCTCAAATATTTTTTTTTTTTCTAATTGCAGCTCAAAGGAAAAACATGTTTTATATATTGAAGACAAAAGACTGATAAAGCCTAAAGTTTATTTGTTTCTATGAGAATGAAAGAGTAACGTACAGACGGCACTCAGCCGACTTTGTTGTTTTCCTGTAAGAGAAAAGATGGCGTGTCGTTTTGTGGGTTTTGGATGATGCAAAGTTTTCCACCAAATGTGTTTGACTGGAAACGGGAGTAAAAACAAATGCAGCACGCTCTGACACTCCGGCTGAGTAAAGCCTTTGCTGCAGCCATGATTATCCAGTACAAAGATGTTTCCTGGCAGAGGAACACGAGAAATTCAAAGTGGAAGGGGGAAAAAAATGTGAAATTTTAAATTAATTACAGATGTGCAGCTGATGTGAAATTTTCTGAGGATGGAGGGATTTTAGAAGAATCTGTCGTAACACTGGCTTCATTTTGCATCATTACATCAAAGGCATTCCACAGAAAAACCTCACTGGAAAACAGAGGCATAAGAGGTTAAATGAGAATTTTATGACATTAGGAATATTTTTGCTTTAATCTTTTTGTTTTGTTTTGTGTAATTTTTATTTTTATTTTTATTTTTTTGGTTTTCTTGTACAGCGTGGAGCATCCTGCTGCAGGCTACAGGAAGATCTTTGAATCGGTGGAGGAGCTGAATGAACCAGTACCTGCTGAAATTAAAGGTAGGAAAGACACACACACACACATACACACCTCATAGATTAATATGTATTCGTTTCATTTTTGAAATTATTCACATTTTAATATACTTATATTTTCTTTGCACATAATCTTGAGTCTTTTTGGCTTAAAATGTTTTGCTTCTACTCTTTTGCAAGCTAATTTTTATTTTTATTTTTTTTAAGATCTGCTCATGCATCCCCCTTGTAATGCCAAACCACAGTTTGAGAACCACTGGGTTAAGGGGGTTGGTCAGGCATGGTTAGGGTAAGCCTCCAGGGTCCTCACAAGTAAGTTGATGTGTGTGTGTGTGTGTGTGTGTAGGTGTTATACCATCATGGCTGGGTGGCAGTCTTCTCAGGATGGGTCCAGGCCTTTTCGAGATTGGGGATGAACCATTCTACCACCTGTTTGACGGACAGGCTCTCATACACAAATTTGACCTGAAGGATGGTCGTGTGACCTACTACAGGAAGTAAGCATGCCACTGATGAAGACAAAGTTTGAACTGTCTGTATATTAAATAATATTAGAACAGTTTCCATGTTACTAACACTGAACGGCGTTGATAGTGACATTACAACGGACAGAAAAAAAGCATTTCCTGTGTGTCGTGTGTGATCTCTCTGCTCAGGTTTATGAGGACGGATGCGTATGTTCGTGCCATGACAGAGAACAGAGTGGTCATCACTGAGTTTGGCACCACAGCGTATCCTGACCCCTGCAAAAACATCTTCTCCAGGTAATAGCGGATCCACCGAGTCATTTGATTGGTTGTATGTGTCAGCACAGTTAATTATAAATCTCCACAGTAATTTACACAATGCAGAAACCTTCTTGTATGTTGTATTTAAGGCCACACCCAAATTAGTGATGTCACAAAAGGTGTTTTGCCTTTGATAGCTGATGGAGGACATCTGTTGTGACATCATTTACTGGGAGGGACAGGAAGTGCAACTCGCTTGAAAGTTTAACTCCAACTTCTCTTGTTCATGTGCGAATGTAGATTCTTCACTTATTTCAGAGGCATTGAAGTCACTGATAACTGCTCAGTGAATGTCTATCCAATCGGTGAAGACTTCTATGCTGTCACCGAGACCAATTACATCACCAAGGTTGATCCTGAGTCGCTGGAGACCTTAAAGAAGGCAAGAGATGAATGGTTTATATTGCACGGAATTTGCAGGACTTTAAACACAACACAACACATTCATTCTCTGTTCTATGCATCTGTGTGTGTGTGTGTGTGTGTGTGTGTGTGTGTGTTAGGTGGACCTGTGTAAGTACATCTCAGTTAACGGGGTGACTGCCCACCCCCACTGTGATGCGGATGGCACAGTCTATAACATTGGCAACTGCTTTGGAAAGAACATGAGTCTGGCCTATAATATAATCAAGATTCCACCTGCACAGGAAGGTGAGTTTGTAACAGAATATGGACACGGACATAAGCAATAATTTGTTGCTATCTAGAAAATCTTTACAATCAAAACCAATCACATAGATTCCTGCTAGGGTCGGATGTTTATTGGTCCAATATCCAGATTATTATTTCTCTGTTCTCTGTGTTAGTGTTCATGATTCTATTTCCAAACCTGCTCTGTGTGTCTTTGTTTCCAGATAATTCGGACCCCATAGAGAAATCTCAGATCCTGGTTCAGCTGCCCAGCAATGAGAGGTTAAAACCCTCCTACCTACACAGGTACGTTAGTCATTTTCACATCTTCTTGTGAATTTATGAAGTAACACACTGTGAAATTTGACAGAATCGCTATGACTCTGATCAGAATCCACTAAAAAAATCACCATTACACATCACTAGAAACTTTTCATATCCAGAAATTGTATATAGGGCTTAAAGGACCATACCCCTATTTTGCATGTTTGAGCCTAATATATTCAATTTTCATACATGTAACATTACTGACAATCATTTCCTAAAGCATACTTCTGGAGCAGTGAATTAAAAATGTTTTTCCTACCTTCCAGACCTCCATTGGTTTCAGTTCATTCTGCTATTAAAATCAACTTGTTGATACTTGAAATGTTCTTGGGATAGGTAATCCATCATCACCAACAAGACGTGTATTCAGGATTTTTTAAGAAGTTTTGTAATTTTAGCATTTAAGCGCAATTAAAAGCGCAGAGTGAATGTATGCCTCCACCGGGAAATATAGTCCCAAAACAAGACCTGCATTTATCAAAAAATTTAAACGACAGTGACTTCATAATTTTGTGTAACTATTAGCAGGGGAAACATGGATTTTTAAGGTGGGTGTATCGCTTGAATACTTGATTTTGAAAGATTAAGAGATTTTGTAAAATATCAGGAAAGCTGAAATACAGTTTTATCCCTTGGGAAATGATTGATGTAATGTGTATGAAAATTGAATATATTAGGCTCAATCATGCAAAATGGGTGGTATGGTCCTTTAAAAACACATTCATATTGGATTATGACACATTTTGACTCTTCACCTCTCTTTGTGTCTTCCTGTCTGTAGTTTTGGTATGACAGAGAATTACTTTGTGTTCGTGGAGCAGCCGGTGAAGATCAACCTGCTCAAGTTCCTGACATCCTGGAGCATCCAAGGAGCCAACTACATGGACTGCTTCGAATCCAACGACACCGTGGGGGTAGGAAGGGAACGTGTGTGTGTGTGTGTTCATTTTAGTACACGACTGGCTACGTTCTATTCATGGCATATGTGTGTGTTGTAGACATGGTTCCACCTGGCCAGGAAGGATCCAGCAAACTATATGAGCAGCCACAAATTCCGGACGTCTGCCTTCAACCTCTTTCACCATATCAACACGTATGAAGAGCAGGGATTCATCATCGTTGACTTGTGCACGTGGAAAGGGTGAGTGTGAGGGTGTCACTCCGTGTTAAAGCTCCGATCAGTACAGTACGGCTTTTTAGGAACACCTAGTGGCAGCAATGGTAACCTACAAAAACAAAATGCAGAGGGATTTTATTTAGAAAGACTTACTCTGTTTGGGGATTTTCTGTAACTTTGATGGTGGCCCTAACATCATACAGAATCAAATTTGGTCCGCCTCAAAGCCAGGAAGATGTTTTTAGAGTCATTGGGATTCTGGATTGGCTCATCAGAAAGAACATCAGGAGTCTTTTGTGACTATGTACAATAGGCCACATGGCTGCAATAATTTCTCGCAACAAAAAAATATGCAACTGCAACTCCTTCCACCTCCAACAACTCCCTCCTCCAGCAGCTCCTCATCCCACCTGGATTAGGATTAGGATGTTCTTCATCACCACATGCAGCATCCCCCATAGAACAATTAGAGTAAGAGATGAATACCTGTAAAGGTTATGGTCATGGTTGGGGCTATAATGCTATGCTTCAATCATCTGGGAGGAGTCAGAGGTGGGAGGAGTTGAAAGGTGGGAGAAATTTGAGGTTTCCACCTGTCCCCCTCAGAGTCCTCCTTGCAGGTTCCTTTCCTGTCCAACAAATCCAATCCAATCTTCAGAAAGTGTCAGAATCTCTCTCCATCTCTCAAATGCTGCACTAATTCTGGAGCATAGTGTGTAGTTCAGGGGCCCTAGGACTTTTGAGCATTCATGTGACTTTTTCTATGTTAAGATTAAGAGCCGTAAAATATTACTGATTGTAGCTTTAATTGTTCTCTGGGTGGAGTTTTTCACTTTCAGTCATAACTTTGTGTTTAATTATTTCTCCTTAACTTTTCTCTCTCTGCAGCCATGAATTTGTGTATAATTATCTGTACCTGGCCAACATCAAGCAGGAGTGGGAGGAGGTGAAGAAAGCAGCGATGAGAGCTCCTCAGCCTGAGGTCAGAAGATACGTGCTGCCGCTGGATATACACAGGGTGAGTGCAAACACACACACACAAACACACAAATACATACACACATAGTTTAGTCATGTAAAAATAAAATATACCAGACTGCATTAAGAAGAATTCATGCATAAAATAATGTAATGATTCTAATCTTTTATCTGATCTTTCTGTGAAAGTTTGTGTCATTATGATGCATTTATGATTATTTTATTTTTTTTACTAAAATCAGGACCGTTGTCTCACCTCCAATCAAATAATTTAAGGGAGCCAGAATTAAACTTAGATTAGGACATTATAGTATTTTAAGCTGCTTTTAAGTGATGTTTGTGTCCCTGGATTTGTGTGTGTGTGTGTGTGTGTGTGTGTGTGTGTGTGTGTATGTGTTCAGGAAGAGCAGGGGAAGAACTTGGTATCTCTGCCCTACACCACCGCAACTGCTGTTCTCCTTCGTGACGGAACCATCTGGCTAGAACCTGAAGTCCTCTTCTCCGGACCCAGACAAGGTGAGACACAGACACACACACAGACACACAGACAGACACACACACACACACACACACACACACACACACACATTTTGTTTAGTGCATTATACATCTACAACATGCTTGAATAAGAAGGTTTTTTTTTTTTTTTTTACCCATTTTGCTGTATGAGCTAATTAGTACACATGTTGCATCACCAAAAAATAATCTGAAAAATAATCTGAATATCAAAATGTGTTTCTGAGAAATTTCCTGGAAACATGCAAACGCACGAAATAATTTTTTTTATCAATTAAAAGACATAAAATTTGCACATTATCAACACTCTATGTGGTCCTAAATTTGAAGCAGCCAAATTGACATTTCATGTCTCTTTCTCACAGCCTTTGAGTTTCCACAGATTAACTACGCTCGCTGCTGTGGGAAGAAATATTCCTTCGCTTACGGCCTGGGACTCAATCATTTCATCCCTGACAGGGTAAGGGTGTGTTTAATATTCACAGTAATATTCTCTGTCGAGGTGACCGGCTAAACTGCACTTCCACTTTTATTAGATTCATGCTCCAACAAACCTTCAAGCTAATTTTAGCCAAATTTGCATTCTGGCCATAATTTTCTACTGACCAGAATGAGCATAAGACTTTTTTTTTTTTTTTTTTTATNTTTTTTTTTTTTTTTTTTAATGAAAATGTATATCAGAAGGTTTCAATATTTTTCTAAAATGATGCCTCATAGCCTAAAATCTTTGGATGGAGTCTTCCAATGCAGAGACTTTTGTTATTTATGGCTGTTGGTTATTGATGTAGATCGTCAAGCTGAACGTGCAGACCAAACAGACGTGGGTGTGGCAGGAGGAGGAGTGTTACCCTTCAGAGCCGCTGTTCGTACCAAGACCTGGAGCTGCTGAGGAGGACGATGGTAAGACTTATGCAGACTGACACACACACACATGCACACACACACACATCCATACACATCCCCAGCACACCTATTTCCTAAGGTTATGTCAGCTCAGATCCGGCATAGCTGGCCAATCAGAACAGAGTCGGCTTTTCTGGAGGGGGCTTTAAAGAGCCAATGTCCTGTTTTCACTCAGTGTGCACAGGGGTGCTGCAGCAAGCAAGAGTAGAAATAGATCTATGTGTGTTTTTGTTTTTGTTTTTTTTTGCTTTTTTAATTTTTGCACATTAAAGGACCAAACCACCATTTTGTATGTTTGATCCTAATATATTAAATTTTCATATATGTTATGTTACTGACAATCATTTCCCAAAGGATAAAACTGTATTTCAGCTTTCCTGATATTTTGCAAAATCTTTTAATCTTTCAAAATCAAATATTCAAGCGATACACCCACCTTAAAAATCAATATTTCTCCTGCTAATGGTTATGCTAATAGTTAAGCTTTATGAAGTCACAGTCCTTTAAATTTTCCATAAACGCAGGTATTCTTTAGGGACTATATTTCCCGGTGGAGGCATACATTCACTCCACACTTTTTATTGCGCTTAAATGCTAAAATGACTAAACTTCAAAAAACCTGAATACACATCTTGTTGANCACTTTTTATTGCGCTTAAATGCTAAAATGACTAAACTTCAAAAAACCTGAATACACATCTTGTTGGCAATAATGGATTACCTATCCCAAGAATGTTTCAAGTATCAACAAATTGATTTTAATAGCGTATCAGAAGGAAGTGAAACCAATGGTGGTCTGGAAGGTAGGAAAAACATTTTTAATTCACTGTTCCAGTAGTATGCTTTGGGAAATGATTGTCAGTAACATTACATGTATGAAAATTGAATATAGTAGGCTCAAACATGCAAAATGGCCGGTATGGTCCTTTAAAGCATTTCAAAGATTTCAAAATAGACCCTAAATGAAAATAAATGATTCATAAAATAAGTGTATAATATGTCTCTTTTAAATAATAAGTAACTCTGACAAAACTGTAATAGGTTGTACCATATTTCCAGGTCATTTCATGTAGGCAAAGAACTGATCCAAAGATTGAAATATTGTGATACCAAAGTAATATGTTGTCATAAAATGAGAACACCTCTTATTCCTAGAAAGAAAAACACAAGGTTAACCCTTATGCTGACCTAAACCTGATCAATTTTCAATCTTAACCATAAATGAATTGTAATAATTCTTTACACATGGAAACACTCACATTAACCTCCTGTGTGTCCGTCTAGGTGTGTTGCTGAGTATCGTGGTGAAGCCGGGAGCAGACAGACCGGGCCGCCTGCTGGTTCTGGATGCCAGAGAACTGAAAGAGTTAGCCAGGGCTGAAGTCAACACCATCATCCCTGTCACCCTGCACGGCACGTACAAGCCCAGACCCTGACCTTCATCCTGACCTTCATCCAGACCAGGCCAGGATGCATCATGAAAACATTCAGAAATAGGATGGAACCTTCAAATGTTTAGTCTCTTGATGCTAAATAAGAGGAAGTGAAAATGACTGTAATCCAGAAATACTGCCTAATATGACCTTGCAGAATTAGATAATTAAATTTAGATTCTTCTTTGAAATTAAATGGTATGGTCATATTTATTATTCTATTTTGGTTGAAATACTTAAGTAAAAATATCAACATTTAACATTTTCACACTGAATCAAAGTGTTTATCTACAATTAAAACACACAATTTTGAATAACCAACATCTTTAGTTACCCTGTGAAATGTATTTACATGGTTTATGCTTTTTATACAAATAAAAACAATTACATTAAATTGATTGTTATTATTACATTTCTAATTATATTTTCTCAACAATTATTGCAAATAAACATCAAATAGAACATCAGCGTCACATTTTATAACCTTTGAGCTGTTTTACAGAGCAGATTTCATTATTCCATCTCCATTCTGTTTTAAACACACAAAATATGAATTGACCTCAGTTGAGAATCTGCAAAAATCAAGTTTGATCTTGAGGAAACTTAATAAGAGTCTTTTACATGTAAGTAACCAAGTAACTTCCCGTGGTCAAGGCACAGAAAAGGTTGCGCTGCATGGAGATAATTGGTTTCTGGTTATGAAAAGACTTTATAAAAGACACTACAAGTGTTTTGTGACTGTTCAGAGCAAAACAAAACAAAAAGATTCCTGTCTACAGAGCAGCCACAGAGTCATTATCTTCATCTTCTCTTATGAATTTTGTCAACTAAATTCATGCATGATGCAGACAGTCGTACTATCGAGAAGAACAGGAGTGGAGTGATGAAACTTGGACGTCTCTAAATACGTAGCAGTGGGGTTCGTAGTTTCTGTGTGGACAGCTGATACTGCTGCTGTTTGATGATGTCTAGGCAATCTCTGAGAACCTGGAGACAGACAAACATATGCACAAAAAGACAACATAAAGGGAAAAGGTTTACTAGCCGAATTACTTCTCATTAAATTTAATCCTTAAAAACATCCTTAAAAACCAGGAAAATGTTGCAAAAATGTTTAAAAATTCCTGAAAAACTGAAAAAAAAGCAAATACATCCGAACACGTTCTAGAAAACTTGTCCTGGAAAATGTTTTAATGCGCAACAAAAATATGATCTCATTGACGTGGGTGGCACAAGCCTCCAAAATGGTTAGAGGTCTCCGTAACAGCCAGACGAGGTAAAGCTGAAAACACATGGGACATTCTGATGCATCAGTGGTTCAAGACACACAGCATGTATTCAAACTGTTAGTTCCCTTTCCTTTTCCTGTGCTTCCTGTCTCTCTCCCCAGACTCAGAATGCCTTTATTGTCATTGCGCGGAGTACAACGAAATTTGTAACGATTCTTGGCGGTGCATTCACACATAATCAAACAAAATAAAAGTGCACAATCACATAATCAAACAGGGGGGTCAAAATTTCTCTGACGGTAAATATGTAGCTAAAAAGTCTAAAAAAATATGTATACATAAACATATAAAATCTTCTGAGATCTTTGTGTATATTATGAACTTCAGCAGCAGACAATATTGCACGTTTACTGAATTGTATTGGCCCTAAATACAAGTAGCGCAGTTGAAAGTGTAACAACAGTGCTCAGTGTTTGGCAGAGTTTAGCGCAGTAAATATTTAAATAAAAAGTCTAAGAATATGTGTATAAAAACCCTCTGAGATCTTCATGTAAATTATGAGCAGAGAATACTGCACATTTACTAAATTGCTTTGAATTGCATCCACTGTGCTGTGTAACTAAGGCACAAATATCCAAAAATGGAAAAAAGTTGAAATAATACGAGGAGCAGCTCCTTCTCTCTCTGACAGTCCGGATTAGTGAGAGCTTTTAAAAGCGACGTTGTTTTACCTTCCTGGTGTACTGAGGTAGAATGACTCCATCGTCCCACAGCCGACCGGAGGAGTAGAAGGCTGAGCTCTCCTCCTTCAGCTTCTCATTCATCTCCTCCTCCTCCTCGCTGCCAGGGGGCAACAGTGAGCCAGCATGACCAGGAGCCACCATAGACACTCTGGCGTTGGGCCACAGGAACAGGAAATTTGGGTCAAAGGCTCGTCCACACTGGAGACGAGAGGAAACAAGAGTAAAATTACTGGGGGGACTGGCTCAATAAATTAAAGTCTACATGGGTATTGTGAATAGTATTAGCACTGTACCCTACTTTTCTCTTTGTAATACTTATTTTGTGGAAGGTTACGCCACTTTTTTTTTTTTTTTTTTNTTTTTTTTTTTTTTTTACTTTTATTAAAGTTATTAAGGTAAACAGTGAAGGAAATTAGTTAGTTGTGTTTCTGATGCCTTTAATTTGACTTGAAAATTATTATCATGGAAAACTTTGCCAAGAAATTGCAAGAGTTCTAATGCACTTCTAATAAAAAGAAGTTTAAAGGCTCTGCTCGCCCGCACAGGCATTTTCAGTTATTCTGGCTGACGTTTTTGTGGAGCATAATGGGAGTCTGCTGATATCACCTAAATACATCTACTTAGAAAAATAATCATAAAGGTGAATGTAGAGTGATGTCTCACCTTAGCAGTTGCAACTAATCTATTAGAAAAGCCATGGAGAAGTCATTTAAACACAGTTCATACACACCTGCACAGTCCTGATGAAATCAAAGAAAACAAACAAAGCAGTAAAAAAAGCCCAAATTTGGTATTATTGTTTGACTACAATATCATTTAGTGTCTCACCATGGCATAGCTGTCGCCACCGTGGCAACCGCCAATCACCACAGTGATTTTGGGAACGGAGGAGCACGCTACTGCTGACATCATCGAACCCTGAGCCTTCAGATGGTTGCTGTTAGTCTCTGCCTGAAGGAGGCACACACACACACACACACACACACACATAGAAAACACAGATCTGAAGTTGGAAAATGTTAAAACGTCTTTAGCCATTAAAACATTTATTTTATCTCCATTTTCAATCCCATCTGAATTTTGGTAGAAACTACAAACACCGAAATAAGCACAAAATGTCATAATGCTGGTTTTCATCTACAGCTAGAGTCACGTTAGTGTTATGTTATAGTTGGATTCAGTTTTATGTGAGAGCACATTAAATTCAACAGAGGTGTGTTTGATGAGGATACCTGTGCTGTGGAGAGGGTGAGAGCTGGTGTGGGTGCTGTGTTCTGGAGGAAGAGGAGCGGGACGTCTCTCTGGTCGCACAGCTGAACAAAATGGCTGCCTTTCAGTGCTGCCTCGTACGAGAGCTGCCCATTGCTGGCTACTATGCCCAACAAGTGGCTACCATTTAGATAAAAAAAAATAAAATAAACATGCATAGTCTGTGATCACACATCAGTACATAGTATTAAAATAAGTACACACACACACACACACACACACATACTGAGCTGACCAGAATAACTACTAAACCTCAATTCAATTACTGCATTTAGAAAAAGGGGAAACTGCTGTCATGGAAATAAAGATGCCAACACTGAATATTACGATTCAATTCAGTTAAGGAGGAACTAATTCTAATTGACAAATTGACTAATCAGGAGCATGAGAGGTGACGTTGTTCTTTAAACTTAATTTATATATTGTTCATAAGTATATCTGTTTTTCTCAACACTTCACAGCAGCTTTAATTGTGACACAGGAAATAAACACATTTCCTAGTAGCTCCTATTCCAGATCGCTGGAAAAGTAATTCAGAATTTAGTTCCAAACTTTAGGTCAGTCAGCGCCTACTCACAAGGAGACAGGATCTCATTATAATAATTATTATTATAACACCACTGAAGACTTTCACCCACTTTACATGTGAGAGTATGTGTGTGTGTCTGTGTGTGTGTGTGTGTGTGTTACCCGTGTATCCTTGCAAAGCCAGTAACAAGTGTGGTTCCATATCGCGCTTTGAACTCCTGGAAGCGACTTCCATCTGTCAGCCGACTAATTACCTGAACCAGCAATAACAACACCTCATTAACATTATAAATATACGCTGTATATATATATATGAATTCTACAGTGGCTTAAAGGACCATACCAGTGATTTTACAGGTTTAAGCCCAATAAATATTACCCGCATAGACGTTATCTTACTAACAGTGTCCAAAACATAAAACCATATTGTAGTTTTCCTGTTATTTTGCCAAATCCACTAATCTTTCAAAATCAAATATTCAGGTGATACACACACCTTAAACTTCAATGTTTCACCTGTTAACACATATACCTGAATGTAAAAGAGACGGTCATTTTTAAATGGTAAATGCCATCTTCTCCTTGGACTATATTCCCTCTATGAGTAGATTAAATAAAGTTATTTTGACAAAAAAATAATAATCTTAATAGACATAGTATTCACTGTGATGGATTACTTATCTCAAACATGTTCCAAGTCTCTACAAGTTGATTTTAACAGTATAGAGGAATTAACTGAAATCAATGGCAGTCTGGAACTTAGGAAAACAATTCTATAATTTACTGCTTAAGTAGTATATTTTAGGAAATGGTTGTTGGTCTCAAACAAAAATTGCAAAACCGCCAGCATTATTCTTCATTACTAAGTCATTCATATAGGGAATATCTGGGAATACCTGTGCATGCATGTATATTACTGTGTATGTGTGTGTGTGTGTGTGTGTGCGTATGTGTGCGTCCTGTACCATTTTAACATCCATGCTGTGGTTATAACTCAGTGGAGCCAGTCCCAGAAGCTCCTCTGAACTGTACAGCGGCTCCTCCTCTGCCCTGCTCTTCCTCCTCTCCTCCTCATCTTCCTCAGGTAGTTGGTAGTTGAGGGTGGATATGATGTTTCTCGTGTACTCGTATGCCTCCTTCTCATCCCATGCAAAATGGTCCACGCAGCCACTCACCCTAGATTTGATTTTGAATGAAATTTACTGTTCAGTATTTATTGTTTTATATACTGTTCTGGCAATTAAGTTTATTTTTTAAAAGTAAAATATGTTTTCACAACTTTGGGGAAGCCTTGCCAAAAAAAAAAAAAAAAAAAAAAAAAATCAAAGTTATGAAATAAAACAGCTTAAATATAATAATATTAATTAAATAATTTTAATATAGTCCTATATTTATTCTTATCATTACTTCTTTCTTCTTCGTATTAATTCATTTTATTTTACTTGTGTGTGTGTGTGTGTGTGTGTGTTTCCTGNCTTCTTTCTTCTTCGTATTAATTCATTTTATTTTACTTGTGTGTGTGTGTGTGTGTGTGTTTCCTGTCCTCTGTGTTTTTGGGTCTGTTTGCTTTATGGACCTACTCAGCGTGAAGTCTCGCTCCTCCCAGCTCCTCTGGTGTGACTTCCTCTCCCGTGGCGGCTTTAACTAGCGGCGGTCCGCCCAGAAATATGGTCCCTATCCGGTGCACCATTACTGCCTCTTCTGCCATGGTGGGAATGTAAGCACCACCCGCTGTGCACGACCCGCACACCACCGACACCTTTAGGATACACACAGATTCACTAGCAGCACTTATGGAAGCCATTCCCTTTGAATATATGGTAATATGTACGTTTTGCCTACTTTTACACAAATAATTCTTTCATGCAACGACACCAACTTTGCATCTGTCCTACTATATATTTCTTTACCTGTGGGATCTTCAAGGCTGACATGATCGCTTCATTATAAAATGTGCGTCCTCCTTGGTTCTTATCGGGGAAGATCTCTGACTAGATATTCACACACACACACACACAATTATAATGTATTTCGTTTTAAATCAAGGAATTAGAAGCAAAAATTAATAGTAATGAAGAAGATCTTGGAGCTACTTATCTTTGCTATGGCTAAAGCATCAATTATTTTATAACATATATCATACTATGCAGCATGATTTGTATTATGTTGTCTTTTCTTTTTTTTTTTATTACCTTACTCAAAACATGCCATTATGAGGCACAGATGTGTATCTGTGTGTTTCCGTGCAAACCTGCAATGGGAGGAAGGCACCGCCAGAATCAACAAGGTAGACACAGGGCAGGCGGTTCTGGATCGCCACTTCCTGTGCCCGTAACTGTTTCTTCACTGTGATTGGATAAGCTGTGCCGCCTTTCACTGTGGCATCGTTTGCCACAAACACACACCAAAGGCCACTGATTCTGCCTATGCCTGGTTGAACGGACACACACACACACACACACACACACACACACACACACACACACACACACTATATATATGGCATTGGCATATTTGTTAAATGTTGTAATGACTGTGCAATGAAATTTGAGATTGCCATAAACAGCAGATGCAGGCACTGGCAACTTTTGAAGGGTATTTGTCACTATATTCAGATATTACAAATATAAAACCATTAATTAATTGAAAAACAAAATAGATTAATCATAAAAAAATAACCAGCGAGTAAACAGAGGAAGTCAAAAGCTAAAGTAAATTTCAAAGGTTGCAGTTAGTTGTTTCTGACCAGTCAGGCAGCCAGCAGAGGGGATGTCCCCGTACGGCAGACCCAGACCCGCAAATGGAGACAACTCGAGGAAGTCCTCATCGTCCAACAGGAGGCAAAGCCGGTCCTTCACCAGCAACTTCCTGTTTCTCTGGGTGTGTCTGGCCATGGCGTTTTCCCCACCGCCTTTCCTCAACTTCTCCTTCAACTCTGTGTACCTAACAGAGAGAAAGAAAAAAAGAAAGAGAGAGAGAGATGAACAGATAGAAGTTCTGATGATGAAGGAAGATAAGAGGCAGCTGACCTGAACTGTCTTTTGATGACTATGATTATTATGAAATGCAGTAACACAGATTCAGTAGATTCAGATTTAGCAGAACCTACTTTTTGTGGCAGGTGGCGCTGTTGCGGATGTTTGCTTCATATACATGTTTATGGATGGGCTGCAGAGGCTGCTCCAGCACTGGGAAGGCAGTGTGCCGACCTCTCCTCTTCCCGACTGCAGAGCTCATACAGCGGACCGAACGCTGCCAGCGCGGCTCAGTCAGCCTGCTGCACGAAATTCAAACATGAACCCTGTTACTATCAGCAAGCAGATGGATCACTTTTATCACTCATTTACAACACAATAAACAGAAATCTTTTTGAGAATGTTTCAAGTTTCAAAGCTTTATTTGTCACGTGCAGCCGTACAACAGCAGAGAAATGCTTTTTCTGGTATGTTCCCCAACTGTGCTTCTTAATAAGAGAAAAATATATATAAGATAAAATAAAATCAACAAAAAAATAAGGATAAGAATAAGGCAACAATAGCAAAAAGTGAGAGTTAGAAGTGCATAGAATGTAGTCTATTTACAACCAAAACTAGCAGGAGAATGTATGTACATGAGTATTGATAAATATGTGCAAAAGATAATTACTGTACATCATGCAAATGCAGCTTCATGCTTCAATGAACACTAAAAATGATGAACATTTAAGTTTTTACACGCATATACACACACACACACATGCACATAATGTAGTCATGTAGGTACCAATGTTGTCTCTTATCTGCTGTGTTTATGAGATTCCATGATGGCGGCTGGGAGTATGGCAACACAACAGTAGGACATACTACACCTCCACTGCACACACTCCTTCAAAATGGACAGAGAGAGCGAGAGAGAGAGAGAGAGATACATGAAGAGATGAAGGTGAAAGAAAGGATGGATTTACATATTATAAGTGCATTGTCTACGCACAGATGATCAACAGTTTGCAAACACTGACTCAGACTTTCATTTGACAGTTTTATTTCTCCATGTAAACTTCTTTGTCATTACATACAGGCATGAGCTAGTGCAGGATTAAAAACTGGGTAGTGTAAAAAGAAAGTGAGGAGACAACCCGGCATTTTTCTAATAATGATGCTGAATTTGAATTTTTTTTTTTTTTTTTTTTNGGGGGGGGGGAAATTTGTGGTCTACTTTGACAGTAACATATCCTTAGAGGGCATTGTTTAGTCGTATTCAAACCAACTTCAGTCTGCAGTACAAGAGATACAAATGGAGCTCAAAGGGTCAATTTAGGTAACGATTTACATTGCTACTGTGTGTATGTATTACTGGAAACCACGAAAACATATAAATACATAGGAATTACTCACAAAAACTGACACAACCTAATTTAACATCATTAAATCTTGAACCCAGCTAGAATAGGCACATTTACGCCCATAAAAATAAACGTGTTAGCAGCAGCTAACTACTTTTTGTTTGTCAGTTCTATATATAAAAACAATCCTCCAAACGAGAGTATATGGAGAAATGTCTTGCTTTACAGTAGAAAAGCTTCCATGATTGTTATTAATCACTGCATACACAACACAGCACGAAAATATGCCAAAGGTCGTGGAGACACCTGAGCTTCTCCTTCGAGTTAACAATAATATATAAATTTATGATGAATAGTGAGAGTGTGATAGTTCTTACCTTGCCAAGTAGCGGTACATGTTTGTAAGTCACAATACAAATAAAAGGTTTAAAAAAAAAAAAATTACCAACAGAAAACTACATAGTCAGTTCGTGCCACACATAAAATTGTCCGGATGGAAACAAAACACATAACAAAAATGGAGCAGGTAAACGAGCTAAAAATATTCCTGTACTGACACACTTTAGCCGCTAGAGAGCGTTCACTCACAATTAACAACTCGGGATCGTTTTCAAAGATTGTTTATGATCAAAACAAATTGTTCTGCATTTTTTCAGAACTTTGTTAAAAGACCATACCGTCCATTTTGCATGTTTGAGTCTAATATATTCAATTTTAATACACTTAATGCTACTGACAATCATTTCCCAAAGCATACTACTGGAACGGTGAATTAAAAATATTTTTCCTACCTTCCAGACTGCCATTGGTTTCAGTACATTCTAGTACACTATTAAAATCAACTTGTTGATATTTAAAACATCCTTGGGATGTCATCCATCATCGTAAACAAGATGTATAGGTTTTTTTTTTTTTTAAAGTTACATAATTTTAGCGTTTAAATGCAATTAAAAGGATGGAGTGATCTGAAAATGCTTCTTGTTGTCAGTTCACGTCACTACAGCACTTGAATGTACCACTAGGAAGCATTTCCAAATCACTCCTCACTTTTTATTGCACTTAAACGCTAAAATTATGTAACTTCTAAAAAAAAAAAAAAAAAAAAAAAAAAAAANAAAAAAAAAAAAAAAAAAGATGGGTGCTGGGTTACAGAATATACATTTCTAAGTAAATAAATAAATAAAATAAATAAATTAAATTAAATTAAATTTTAAAAAAAACTGGCCACATTCTGGTCTACAAAAGCAAACTGAAATTATATTTGTAAGCTTGCAATCCTCTTAATGCAGTCTTTTACTCAACTCATTTCAACTGATAATGACTGAAACAAAGTAAATTTTCTTAGAAGAGCTTTTAATAATTTTAAATTTCTTTAAGGGAAAATCTCTCTGCAATAGAAGCAGAAAAAAATCTTTTATATTATTATATTATAGGAGTCGCTGAGATTGACAAGATCTGAAAACTTCTCTTTTTGGCTGCACACTTGTGAGGCCTTTAATTTCCACTGAACACTAACTGACCAAAAAGACTGGTTGTCTCAACAACCGGACTAACTCTCTCTAACTGACATAAGACTATCACCATTCCAGCATCTGAACTAACTGTCCCTAACTGACATTACAAAAATGATGAATTATGTATGAGTCCCAGTGACTGCCACAATATACCTTAATAAAATTTAAAAATATTCTTACTTCTTCGTGCTTCACAGTGATAATATGTTGTTTAATTTCGTTTTATATATCATATCATAGTATGTAAGTATGCATTTTCATTATTTTCACTGAAAAAAACAAGAATACAATATCAACATATTATTCACTAGCAGAAAGAACTGACTCATTTTAGTTCTTTTGAACCCATTCAGTGAATATAATACATTACATTCAGTTGTTTTTATTATTGATTCATGTGATTAACATGAAGACAGACTAGAATAAAATTGCTTTACTTGTTTTATCACTTACTTTTATTATTGCTATCTCCTTTAATTTATTGCTAAGTTTCTATTGTAAATCACAGTACAACAGTCTTTCTATTTTAGTTTGACATTGGTGTTTTCGGCCCCTAGTTTGTGCGGCCCTGCTCTTTTAGAAGAGGGGAGGGGTGTGTGTGTGTGTGTGTGGATCAGTCAGTCAGGACCGGAGGAGTTCCAGCGGCAGTTTAGGAGAGTCTGAGCGGGGAAAACTGCGTCCAGTCCGGGATAACTCAGCAGGAGGACTCCGCCATGAGTTGGGGAACGGAGTTGTGGGTATGTATGAGCTGTTGCTTTCTTTTTCTAACCTGTTACTCTACTTTGCTGTGTGTTTTTGCTCGGACAACACACATAATTTGGGAATTGGTGTGGCAGAAATGTGCCGCGTTACCTTTAGCATTGTGTAAAGGCGAGAAGCTAATGTTAACGCTAGCTAGCCGGTGATGCTAAGCTAGCTAATGCACCATACGTGCACCTTAGCGGCGGTGACAGCGATGAACAATAGAGAAGTCTGCCGACGTACAAGCCACGGAACCCGGCGGGTCGCGCTGCCTTCGCCTCTGGCTTTCATGTCAGCTCCATGAAATATCTACCCTGTTGTGTTGGTTTAACGGTTAGAGTTACAAGTTAGGAAGTTTTATCTTGTCGGTTTTTGGGTGTCACACCCTGTTTCAAAGACAAACTGGCAGGGATTCCCGTTAACAGGGCGGAGAAACGGTGGGATCCGGCTGGACCACCGACCTGCTCGGTGTCTTCAGTGTTCATCTTTAATTTGACTTAACATCTGTTTGGCTCATTGACTCTAACATTTTCTCTTTGTTGTCATTTCTCCACTTTAATGTGTGTATGGTGGACACATGGTCAGATCAACAGAATCGCCATTCACGCCTCATAACGCGTATTCTGTCTTTATTCCTGTTTATTATGACTCACTGATTTTATCTGCTCAGTTTGTCATACATGATCTATGCTGCTCTTTGTTAAATCGAGTAGATATTAGGGATGAGCCGTGTGTGTGTGTGTGTGTGTCCCCATTTAGACCAGCTCCATAGCTGAAAAGGGTGTATATGCTTGGGTTTTGTGTTACTTTTATCTAAAATAACTAAACTGCAGCATGGGTTTTTGTATTAAAGTATTGTGGTGTTGATCACCAAATGAAACTAGCAGCATTCTCCATGCATATATAATGTGTGTGTGGGGGGGGGTTAGAGGAGAGGACATAATACTNAGCAGCATTCTCCATGCATATATAATGTGTGTGTGGGGGGGGGTTAGAGGAGAGGACATAATACTTCACTGGTACTCCTACAGTGCGCTGACCTCAGTGGTTATTATCTGCAGTTAGTTTAAATGTAAGCTAATTTTCTGCTTGCTCAGCCCTTGAATGTATCATGACTGTGCCACTAGAAACAAAAACAGAACTGTTTGCTTGTCTGTGGTGCAAAAAAGAGAGTGGAATGTTCGCGTGCAATTTTTCTTGATTCTTGCATTTTTGGACACATCTCTTTTTCATATCCTCCATTCAGTCTTCATTGAGGTTTTCCTTCTTTTTGTCCACAGATAAAGAAGTAAGGGAAAGGAGGAGAGCAGTAGGAGTGCTCAGCATTGTTTGTATTCCCAGTTAGACAGATGGAGAGACTGGTTCCTGATCAGGAGTCTGGGAGAGAAGTGATAAATACATATTACACAATATTAAACTTTAAATTACTTTGCAAGCAAATATTAGCTGATATTATCAGCTCGCTGATACATTGGTGTGGCTCCAGCTCTTTCAGTTCACTTCTTAATCAGAAAGAGAGTAGATAAAACTTTGAGTTAGTAGATGTTGCTGCTGAAACTTTTTGATGCAGTAAATTGATCTTCAGTATTGTTAGTATATACTATTAACAAGTAATACCCTGGGATGGAAGTTTCTTCCAATTGTTGTTTCTTTTCCATAAAAATGGTAGGTCTACTTTGGGAGACATGAAGAGAAGGCAGGAAAAATGCAGAAATTCCTTTTGCCTCACAGTGTGAGCAGTATCATATTATGGAAAATGACCAACTAATGTTCAAAATGCCAAGATATTCCTTTAGAAACCAGAAACCTTCAGCTCCTGTTTGTTATTTGGTCAGTGCTGTAGCAAAGCGCAGTATGATCTGCAGAGCGGACGCTGGCTGACGCAGCGACATAATCCCTAGAGTGCATGGATGAGATTAATTTGTTGGCTGTCTGATGTCAGATTACAGATTAGTGTCTGTAGGATAAGATTTAAGATGTTGATTAGCTGTCATTGTTTAGTTGCTATCTCTCTAATATCAGTCATTTTAAATTATCATCTGTTTTCATACAGACTAATGATCGAACCATAACTCATTTTGTAGATGTTGGACTGTTGGTATGCAAATAGTTAGATTATGTTGTCTCATGTCTGCTGATGATGGCTGCATTGAGTCAGATATCAGTATTATTACCTTAGTATAGGTATGTCCATAAATCCATAATTTGCATCATTACTTGGATTATATTTCTCATACCTTTTCTCGTTCACCCGGTATATTCTACCAGACTCGCTAAGTATAGTTTGTTCTGTGTAGCCAGGATGACTTTACTTTTTTTTTTTTGCCAGACGTTTGACTGTAGCCCAGGTCTTTTAGACATTGCAAAGCAACACACTAACATCCTATTACCTAGTCGGCTTCCTGCCCTCTGACACACACACAGACACACACACATACAGTAGGAAGTGTTTGAATTGAAACTCTGTGTGTGTGTGTGTGTGCGCAAGCGCGCGCGTGTGTGTGTGTGTGCGCTCATGCCAGGATGCTGCCATGCTGGGTTCTGGTCTGTCTCTGAGGTGAGCTGGAGAGGCCAGAGAAGTGAATGGGGGATAAGAGGCTGACAGGCGGCCATCTCTACTGATCGGCCAAACTAAAAGACAAGGATAATGGCCTGGAGAGTGGAAGAGACAGGAAAGAGGATGGGTATTCATGAGTTGACTAGACTTTGGATATTAGTTTGATGTCTGTCAAACTAATAAACTGGAATCTGACTTAAGATAGTGGCTGAAACTGAAATTTAAGTGGAGTAATCCTGATTCCATCCTAGTCTTGGATCAGTAAAACTCTTTTTACTCTCTTGGTGATAATCAAGGGATCATGGGAACTTGCTGTCCTTTTTTCTACACATTTGGTGTATTTGGAGAAGGCTTTAATACTGTGTTTTTTTGGGGGGTGTCCTGTGGGAGATGCTGTGGGAGTATGGGGTACTAAGGTTGCCATTGAGAGTCATTTGATACTTGGAGTGAGAATGTTGTTTGCATTCTTGGCATCAAGTCAAGCATATTCAAAGTGGCCATCAGACTCTGACAAGGGAGCTCCTTATTCCAGTTTGTGATATTTATAGATGCTGTACGAAGGTCTGGAGTGTGTCCAGTTTGGTGACATTAGCTTGGCATCTCTGCTGCTTGGGAACAATGTCCTCCCTCTACCTCGCTGTGTGCAGTCGGCCTGGACGAGAAATTAAATTTAAAGATAGCAGTGATTTGTTGGAGATGCAAAAGGAACCAACATTTTGATTTTCCTGAAGACAAGACCAGCTGCACTGATTTTCAGACCCTTTTTTGTTTTATGACAAGATTAGTAGAATAAGCATGGAAATGCAGACCAGTATTAAAGGACCATAACCCTATTTTGCATGTTTGAGCTTAATATATTCAATTTTCATACACATAACGTTACTGACAATCATTTTCCAAAGCATACTACTGGAATGGTGAATTAAAAGTGTTTTTCCTACCTTCCAGAACTGAAACCTCTTGGTTTCAGTTCATTCTGATACGCTATTAAAATCAACTTGTTGATACTTGAAACATTCTTGGAATAGGTAATCCATCATTGTGAACAAGACGTATATTCAGGTTTTTTTTTTTTTAGAAGTTATGTAATTTTAGCGTTTAAGCACAATAAAAAGTACGGTGTAATTGTATGTCTCCACTGGGGAATATAGTCCAAAAAGAAGACCTGCGTTTATAGAAAAATTTAGATGACCGTGGCTTCATAAGGCTGCGTAACTATTAGCAGGCAAAACATAGATTTTTAAGGGGGGTGTATCGCTGGAATATTTTGTTTTGAAAGGTTTAGAGATTTTGCAAATATCAGGAAAGCTGAAATACGGTTGAATATGATTGTCAGTAATGTAACATGTATGAAAATTGAATATATTAGGCTCAAACATGCAAAATGGCCAGTATGGTCCTTTAAGGATCAGAGAGAGAGGCAGAGGAGGGTACCTGTTTAGTTTCTTTTTATTGTATGGAGATGGCTCGGCTTTAACAGTTTGGATGCAGAACATACGACTGCACTTAAGGACAAGGAAGAATTAATCTGTTAAATGAAACAGCAATTCCTGTAGTACGAGGAATGTGTGAAACATGAGTCATCGTCTTCAACTGCTGATGTTCCCGTACCAGCGAAGCAAGTGGAAAAACACCTTAAGAAATAACCGCCGCAGTTAAATATGACTGCGCATATAGCCAAAGACATTATTTGCATGCTGTTTAGCACAACTTTGCGTGTCATTTGGGGGTAGGAAGAGAGGAAAATGAGCTAAACAGCTGTACTTAGACAGAGGGAAGTTCATTCTTACAATGCAGTTTGCAGTTTCAGCATAATCTCCATGCACCTGTGAAACAAGAAATACAATAAATCTTCTAAGATTTGGGGCGTTCAGGTGCATTCCCTGAATTAATTTACTGTGAGGGTGACTTGATAAGTTCTGAGCCTGGCCAATAAGGATGTGGGCAAGTGTTGTAGTATTATGTGAGTACTATTATTCCATGTGGGGGTTGTATAGGAAGTAGATTAATCTGAGCTAGATGATTATAATATCCATGTTTCAGAGGTAACAAAGCTCTGTCATTTGTACCACATGGACAAATCAGGTGAATGTGCAGCAAGTACTTCCTGGCTGCTCACCTGAGTGTGGCTTTGACCTAGCTGAGCGCCTTTCCTGCTCACCTGATTCACACTCTGACTTTCACCTCTTTATCTGGAACCCATTTTGCCTCAAATGATGACATATCAGCTGTGGAGGATCCTAAATATACATATATATATATATATATATATAGATATATATATATATACTTTTTTTAATTTTATTTTGAACAGCTAAGAAGATGACTCCTGTTAAACTGGGATAAAATCTCTCCAACTTCATCAGCAGAAGTGTGTCAAGTTGAAAGGATGCACTGAAAAATAAATAACTTCAGCACTTTGTCAGAATCTTCTAACTTCGGCTATCAGTCAACCATCATATTTGCCTTGATGTAATGTTAAGAATCAGATTTAAAGATCTGAGTAGAAAAACTCAGAATCCCTTGAAATCTGAAACATGGACTGATGTAAAAAATTGTTCCAGTTAGGGCTGGGCGATAAATTGATTTAATCGATTAATTCCAGTTTACGTTTTGGCGCAATGTGTAAAATGGCTGAATCTTAAAATCGAGTTTTTAAAAAAACAAAACAAACAAACAAAAAAAAACTACTATCTAACTATTTTTAATGGGGAAAATGCGACAGCGGCTCACCTGTTCCCATTTTGTGCGCATTAAACCTATAAGCCTTGTTTATACTTTCGCGTGTCTGTGAGGGTCCGCGGCTCCGCCTGCAGCGGTCATGGACACTGTTTCCAACTTTACCAATCAACAGTCCATCACATTCATTGATGTTACGCCCACGAAGCTTTCAGCAGGTCAGACATGCTAGCAAGATGCTAACAAACACTTCAACTGAAGATGAGCTCGTTTCTAAAAAAAAAAAAAAAAAAAAAAAAAAAAAAAAAAANCCCGTTTACTGCACGCTTCACGGCGTGCAGCAAACAGGTCTGTAGGCAGATCTGCCAATATTTGCTCCGATGCAACCTTGTCTGTAGCAGTGGCAGTTTTCTGGATATTAAATTTCTATAGTGCACATGATACTGGGTGAACAGAGCAAACATGAACCCTGGTTCTTAGTGGGTCAAGTGGGTGTGGATGAAGTCATGGTGAAGCTAAGGACTTTGGCCTGGACACGACAAGCTGTTATACTCAGTCTAGCTAAACTTGTCAACACATTGTGCGTATGTGTGCATGTGTGTGAGTGAACATGTTTGCAGGCACGTATGTGTGAGAGTGATGGATCCTGCTCATAGCCTGTGGCCATGTTATTGTGTGTGTGGGTGCTACCTTGTGAGTGTGAGGGTGGATGTCTTTCTTAATTAACCGTGTTGTGCTAAAGCATCTCTTTGAGTCAGAGAGGAAGACAGAAAGCAAGGGAGTGAAGAGATGTGAGAGAAGAACGGAGGTGAAACAGAAGAAAGCAGTTGAAGGAGGTGTAATGATGAAGGCAGATGGAGTGGGAGAGAGTTTACAGACATAACGGATAAATTAAACTTCAATAATCCCAGCGGGGAAATTGGCGGCAGGCATTTCCACAGTCCATTAAGAGTAAACATCAAGCATACTATAGAACAAATGGGTTTATGTCAACAGATTCATGCTAATAACAGCAAGACTACAGGTCTTGATGCCCAATTGCCTAAATCTCATATTACTGTATATTTACATCTCATATCGATATCTGTGTTTACACAATTTAGACCTGAAACAACTTGCATGTACTAATGAGAATTTCATTTCTGAGACGGAGCTTATCAAAGAGCCACAGTGGAAGCAAATGAGCTATCTTATATTTAAATAAACTTGACTTATTCTCTGAAGCGTCTGTAAAGATCTGCAGCAAGTTCATCATATTTTAAAGCCTTGCTCTTGAATCTCATAATCTCTTCAGAAAGTGATGAGGACTCCTCGTCACACAGGCTTAACATGTGGGCTTTTTTTTTTTTTTTTTTTNTTTTTTTTTTTTTTTTTTAGAATTCTTTTTGTTTAAACCTGCATTAAGTTGCCATTTTTTATGTTAACATTGAATCAGTCAAACTCAATCAGGCTTTATTTATATAGCACCCTTCATACAAGTAAATGCAACTCAAAGTGCTTCACAGAAGGGCTCGTTGTGTCAAAACCCACAGAAAATAACTGTCCAACTCTACACAGCTATTAGGTGCTTTTAGATCATTATTTTATCTGGATATATGAATCATTATTCTTTATACTTGCAGTCCTAACTTGTTTGTACTTTAAACGCTTTTTCATATCTACCATGTGAAGCTACATGCTAATACAGCAGTTTTAGTTCCCTGACTGTTGCATTTACATCGATTGATCCCTCTCTTTTTCATTCAACAGTTCATGCCATTGATTTAAATTTAATAGCAGCTATGTATTATTTTTGGTCTGTCATTGCATCGCTGCCTCTGGCTTGCTCCGTTTAATTTTAACGCAACTTCTTAGAATAAAATCAAAATATAAAGAGTCAGACAGGAATAAATTATGGAACCAGTCAGCAAACGAAGCATATAATTATATCATCAAGGCACAAATGAATACAAAGTCATAGTCTTGTCCCAATTTCATCACACACACAGACACACACACAGCTGCTGCCTTCTTCTTGGCATCGTCATCTTCTTGTGTCCCCACTCTCCCTCACTCTCTTCTCTTCCTTCCTCTCATCCTCCCATCTCTACCCCCGTCTCCCTGGATACGGTCACAGCTGTATCCTCTCAGCCAGCTGTTTGGCAGTCCGACTCTTTCGCGTCACGCACACAGTAAAACCTTTCAGCCCAGCATAGTGACCCAGGATAAACCTGTGTTTGCATTTTGTCTAAATGGATTCAGCACGTTTATCTGACCCGATTTCATGGCCTCCGATGAGATCAATTTTACAATTTCAGTTTCCCTTTTATTTTCATCCTCGTGTCTGCTTCCTTATACCAGTCAACGGAGTTTAAATATTTTCCTTATTTATCATTATGTTTTTTTGTAGCAGCATGATTTCTTTCCAGGAAGTAAAACCTGAATCATTGGAGACAGAAAGGGCTGCAGCGTCTCGGCTCGTCTGGGTTCGAGGCTTTTTTTCAGAGCTGCAGCTGCATTCAGTGTTGTTCTGTCTCCCAGGAGTCTGTATGTCAAATGTTTATTAGTCAGTTACTTTATTAGCCAGCGGATAAAAATGCAGGCTCGGGGACACGTGGAAAGTTGGAAGATGCTGGGAATTTTTCTACTGAATTTTCCCCAGATCTCCAACCCGGTTATTACAGTAAACCTCTGCTGGATGGCTGGCTGCTCGTTCCAGGCAGGAACTTGCATACAGACAGTGGTATAAACTTTATTCTCTCCACACAAAGCAACACCAGGAAACCCCACGAACATGTTTTTAAGACGTTTTAAGAAATTATTCCGGTAGAGAGAGATTACATTGCTATCACAGTTTTTTTGTTTTGCTTTTTTTGTGACCATGTGGCCTGAGGAAGCTTTTGGAGGTGGCGTCGTAGCTGCTAGATGTCCCCCAGCTGATGTCTTTATGTATAAACACATCAGCTGCCTGATAAACCTGCTCAACTCTGATGTTATCTGACCTGTTGACGGACAAAACGCCAAATTACTTAGTGACACACGGGCACAAACATGAAACATTAGCTGACTGGCAGATAGACAATAAGGTCATGTTAAAGGACCATACCGGCCATTTTGCATGTTCGAGACTAATATATTCAGTTTTCATACACGTAACGTTACTGACAATCACTTCCCAAAACATACTACTGGAACGGTGAGTTAAAAATGTTTTTCCTACCTTCCAGACCGCCACTGGTTTCAGTTCATTATGGTGCGCTAGTAAAATCAACTTGTTGGTACTTGATACTTGAAACGTTCTTGGGATAGTTAATCCATCATAGCGAACAAGACGTGTATTCAGGTTTTTATTAGAAGTTATATAATTTTAGCATTTAAACGTAATAAAAAGCACAGAGTGATCTGAAAATGCTTCCTAGTGGTGCATTCAAGTGCTGTAGTGAAGAACTGACAACAGGAAGCATTTTCAGATCACTCTGCACTTTTTATTGTGCTTAAAGGCTAAAATTACTTAACTTTGAAAAAAAAACCCTGAATATAAGTCTTGTTGGCGATGATGGATTACCTATCCCAAGAGTGTTTCAAGTATCAACAAGTTGATTTTAATAGTGTACCAGAANTGGATTACCTATCCCAAGAGTGTTTCAAGTATCAACAAGTTGATTTTAATAGTGTACCAGAATGAACTAAAACCAGTAGCGGTCTGGAAGGTAGGAAAAACAATTTTAATTCAACGTTCCAGTAGTATGCTTTGGGAAACGATTGTCGGTAACGTTACATGTATGAAAATTGAATATATTAGCCTCAAACATGCAAAATGACCGGTATGGTCCTTTAAGCTATTCACTCATTCAGTCAGCGATTGTGCAACATGAGTGTTTTTACACCTCTGATCCTGAGTTAGGTTTCATGTTTGTTGATCTTGCTCTTTGTTTCTCTTGAACATGCCATTATTTCCCCTAGCTACCAATGATGGGGCGTGGAGAATGGATCAAACATGGTGCCTCATCAGGCTATTAACCATTAGTTCTTATGTTCTTATTGTAGATTTGACAGTTGCAGCAGCTCTTCTTTCCTCCTCATCTCTTTATTACAACCCAGCCCTTTCTATTTGGGATAGAACAGAATTCAGACACTTTTATGTATGTGTTCCTCACAGGTCAGGACTGAATGGGAAGTGTAGAGCATTGCTGCAGTGTAACAGACCCTCAGACAGACATTCAGGTCATGGACTCGCTATTTGGAAACATTTTGTCCCAGGGATGATGCATGGAAAGTTTTTTGTTGTCGTTGAAATACAATTGGAATTGCAAAACTGTCAATACTACAGAGACATTGAGTGAAAACTGGGATCCGTGAAGAGTAACACAGGATAAATTGTAAATCAGGACAGTTTGTAACGGATTCAATTCAAACTGAAGTGAAATTATGGCTCCGACCCTAGTTTAAAGGACCACACTGATGATTTTGCATGTTCAATCCCAATAGATACAACCCACATACATATTGCATTCATGCCTACCATTTTCCAAAACATAAAACCGTAATTTAGTTTTCGTGTTATTTTTGCCCAATCCCCTAATCTTGTGATACACCCACTTTAAAATTCAATGTTTCACCTTATAACGCATATGTTCGAACTAGAAGGTGTGGCTGTTTTTTAATTTTTCTGTAAAATCCGTCTTCTCCTGGAACTGTATTTCCTGGTGGAGACACACATTTTCTTCTGTGCAGCTCCACATTGAACCAGTTAAATCAAGTCGCTGTGATGGTTTATTTATCTCAAGCATGTTTCAAGTCTCTAAAAGTTTACTTTAATAGTGTACTGGAATGAAATGAAACCAATGACAGTCTGGAAGGTAGGAAAAACAAATCTAAAACGTACCGCTTCACTATTATGGCTTGTAAAATGGTTGGCAGTGATGTAACTTGTATGCAGGTCGTATTTATTGTGCTCAAACATGCAAAATCACCAGTATGTTCCTTTATGTCTCCAAAATTCTCCATCAATAAAGACTTGTCAATTGAATGAGGCTATGGTATTATTAGTGTTCTATTTTCATGTACATAGATGAGCTCTAAATGTATTATATAGTGATGATTACACTTCAAACCCTATTGACAAGTCTTTCATTTTTTCTCTACGAATACAGCAAACAACAAGCAGCGCGTCTCAGAAATCTCTCGTGACCGCGGTTGTGTATCAATCAACCTCATGCGGTGTCCTGACCCCAAGGTTGCACAACTCTGAATTGGACTATTTGTCTTTTGGCTACCTCAGGCGGGGGGCTTACTGGAACCCTCTTAGGGGCCTCTGTGGCTCCCCATCCCCCCCTTTGCTGATGGTGTTGACACCGTCTACACGCAATACAAAAGCAGTTTTATCACACGGCTGCTGTGTCAGTCAGAGAAATCCTGTTACGTGCTGCGTTCGTGTTGTGATCGGTGAGAAACGCTGGCTTCTGTCGGGAATTTGCCACAATACACATACCATAAATAAAGACATTATGCATGTAGGGGGACAAGCATATCTGGAACAGCCCCACCCCCTCCCTGTCCTTTTGCTTGTCTCTCTCTCTTTCTCTCTCTCTCTCTCTCTCTCCCCCCTCTCTCCCTAACATACAGCCCATTTGCATCTGCAGGAACAATGTTAATTCCAGTAACAGAGGAGTTTTCCCAGGCAGTTTATTTGGCTGATGAAGTTTCAAGGCCCTATAAAAGCGCTCCGTGTGCCTTATGCTCCTTGCTGCTCAAACACACACACATGCTCACTAGCTGCTCAGCATGGAGGATTGCTGGTTACCTAGGTAACCTGTTCATGAAGTATGCAGCGTNCCCAGTTACTGTGGCTACCCCCAGACCATAATATATGTCAGGTAGACTGCAGAATAAAGGAAGGCAGCAGTTTGCTGCTGCTGCAGTTTGTTGTCCCTGTCGGTTATTCAGAGGTGGGAAATTTTATGTTTCTTATTGGAAATAAAAGAAAATGTTAAATTTACTTTGGAAAGTGGGATGCATATTTTAATACTTGTATTTCCAATGCTTGAATCAGCTATTTATATGTGATTTTATGCACAAATAATCACAAATAAGACCTACTTTTCTGCAGTCATTTTGACCAAAGTGCTTGAATCAGGAAATAATAGATTATTATTTGAGATTCGGGCTGAAACGATTATTTGATAAATCAGTATTCCTTTAGCAAACAGAAAATTAATGGACAAGAATTTAAATAATTCATTAATAATTTAAAGATATGAATCAAATAATATGCCAGACTTTGGCTGATTCCAGATTTTTTTCTGTTTCATAGTATTATAACTTGAATATCTTTGGATTTTGGCGCTTTTGTTTAGACAAAATTAGCTAATTGATGAGGTCACATTGGGCTCTGAGAACTTGTGTGGGCATTTATCACCATTCCTTCACATTGTGTAGACTAAATAAACTGATTATTGAAATAATTATCAACAGATTAATCAATAATGAAAATAATGTTTAATTTCAGCCCTAGTTGAGATATATAAGATATACTGTAGTTACACAAAAGATCCAATTTTCTGCAGCCGTTTGTAAACCCAGTTAAATGTTTGATTTAGTCGAATGCAAATTGATTTCTAGGTGAAGTTGTGTTGTTTCTACTAACAGCTAGTAACTGTACTGTAAGTACTTGCTGTAAAACTACTTCTGTCAGTAGCAGCAGCAGTAGTAGGTCATACTCCACCTAAACAGCGTCCTGTTCTCATGAATTACTCATATGATCGCAGGTTAATGTTTAATATCCATGACACACAGTATCTTAGAATATGTTCTTCTCAGCCAACAGAAAAAAATAAAAAAACACGCATAAACTTTGCCAAGATTCTGTATGGATGTCACATGATGAAGGGAGTCGTGTTCATTTACTTGCTGTAGAGAGTTAAAGGAGTATTCTGCCACTGAATCTAAATGTATTCCATGCTTTACAAGTTATCTGAAGAGATATTTCCTCTAAATAAAGGATTATTTAAATGGAAGTTATACTAAAAATAAGGAAACATTGTGGGGAATATTGTATTGACTTTAAGGATGAATTCCTTTACAGTTTACATTTTAAAGGATGTTTAGCAGTTAGCAGCATATTTAAAGGCTCATACCAGTGATTTCGCATGCTTGAGCCAAATAAATACAACTCACATACATGTTATATGACTGACAACCATTTTCCAAAACATATGACTGGAGCGGTAAATTTTAGAATTGTTTTTCCTACTTTCCAGACTTGCAGCATCTGATAGTCCATAGCAGGATTCATGTGTGTTGATGCAGTCATATGTTTTGCCTGCCTGGCTATGTCAGGAATATATGAACTCACCTTGCAATTAAAGCTTCCAGAAGACAGTAAAATACATAATAATCAAATTCAGTTTTGCCTTGTTGGCATTGAATGTCTTTGCATTTTTGGTCCTGAGTTTGTAGTTTGTAGCACTGAAAATCTGATGGGATTTATTTGGTGTCTAAAAAAGTGCCAACTGTCAACACTCAACCCAGGTGTTATAGCCTACAGTCTCCCCCACTGACCAGCACGGACAGTCAGAAGAAGGTGTCATAGGCAACACACACACACACACACACACTGAGCACATGTTGGCTGTCTCAAACCAAATTCTCAGCGTGGTTAGGGTACTTGAGTCACCAGATAAATCAGGACTCTTGTGGCTTTTTTCTTTAGAGTTGAATGAGGTGTGTGTGTGTGTGTGTGTGTGTGTGTGTGTGTGTGTGTGTGTGTGTGTNTTTTTTCTTTAGAGTTGAATGAGGTGTGTGTGTGTGTGTGTGTGTGTGTGTGTGTACGTGCATGCATGCATGTGTGTGTGTGGATATGCAAACATACATGTGGTCTGATGACACATCTTACTGGATTGTTGAGCAGATACAGTCACGATCACATCCTGTTGTTTTATTTCATGTGGGTACACACACACACACACACACACACACACACACACACACACACACACAGGAAATGCTGTGGTTAATAGTGAGGATACTGCTGAAACTGATGGTGCTAAATTTAATCATCCATGTGTATGCACACTCATTTCTCCATCCCAACACCACATGGATCCCTCTTCTCTGCTTTACCCCAAAGACCATGGCCTGTGTGTGTGTAGGAGTGTGCACATCCACGTTTATGAAAACTGCTCACCATCTGTAAGTGTGTGTATGTCGCACAGGTGAGGCAGCCACATTAAACATCCAAACTGCCACATGCGAGATGTCTGTTTTCCACTGTGCTTGGATTGTGGAAAACAGACATGAAGCCCTGCAAACCTGCAGCTTGTGTGAACTGATGTCATCCTGAGACTCATGTGACCCCGAGAGATGGAACGAGGTGAGTTTGAAACGAGCTTGTCTCTGCTGTCCAAAAAGAACAGGATCTCCTTTGTTGTGTTTGTAGATCAGATAGTGAACCAGGAAATCCGCTGGTTGATCTGCAGTGTCAGGGATTTGACCCCACAAAATGATCCTGGTCTGGATCGGGGTTGAGACAAGGTTCAGACTCTTCTCCATCTTGTGTTACCACTCAGAACTTATGACTCTGAGACCTTCGTTGTGTGAGCTATTGTGACACATTGGTGCTCTTGTGCTAACAGCCTCTGTTTGGTTGGTGATGTATTAACTAGATGAATATGAATTGAACATCTTTCTAACTTTATTGAGATTAAATAAACTAGTGCGGTCCGTTGAAACCGTGCCTTTTCGGACCGGGCCGGACTTTCTGCACCTCCTTGTGAGCTAGCTAGCTTTGCTGTACGGGGTCGGGTTGAGACCATGCCACTGGACCGGAGCATCTGTTGCTGCGCCCGGAGTGTATCCTACCGCATGGACTACTTTTTACCGCTCATCCAAACAACTTAACATGTGACACTGCATGTCCTTGGATCTTGAACAATAAACTTGTTGAATATCAACTTCATAGAGTTCTGGGTTCTAGGGATATTGGTGCCACAGAACAGACAGAGATTCCTGCCTTTATAGTTAGACTAGATTAAATCCGGTTTACTAGGACATTCGTTGAGCAGCAGCAATGCTAATCTCCATCATTCGTTTCTACAAACAATTACCTCTGGTTGCCAAACACCTGGAGGTGTGACTTATTTAACTGAAATTGCTGTAACTCTTTAATCCATTGTGCAGTTGCCCTCAAAATTGTGCAATATTTTCTATCTAGATATAAAATATTCACTAGGAACATATCTTAATCTGTTTTAGATAAAGTTTTGCCAGATGCTTTGTTGGTGTCTTTGCTTGGAAACTGAGACCACCATGCTGAGGTCTTTTCACCTGGTATCACTGGTTACAGTCATAGAGCAAGAGAGAAGTAGAGATTCAGGAGATATTGTGCACTATTGCTACACGAGAGTTGTGCAGAAGAGCTGGAAGTTTCACTCCTGGCACCCGTGTACCCACAGTAGCTCTGTAAACTGAAAGATACTGCTACAATCCATCAGAATTGTAGTACAACGATAATCTGCAGCCAAAGATGGGAGAAAAGTCGAGAGAACCTGCAGCTCTCACGTTTCACAGAATTTCAAATTGAGGCTAAAGACAAGTAATCCGGTCTTGTCTTGCTTCGGATCTGTGGTCAGAGACGCACATTAGCGTTTGGGTTTAAGGATTTGTAGGCTCAGACAGGCGGTGGGAATATTGTTCCAGACTGTGTTGAAACAAAATAAGTCCGGTTGACCAATGTGACAGACTCATAAATAAAGTGAGTTCAGACCCAGCATGCCGTTCTCTTTACCTACGGGCAGGTGAGAACAAAGACAAAAAAAAGTTGCATCTTAGCTCCTCAGAGATTTATTAAGAGGTTTATTTATTATTATTAAGAGGTTTGACTCTTAGTAGTTTAATCATCATGTCTACTATGCAACTTCAAACCTGATGCCAAAACGTGACAGAACAAGACTGTGCTGTTAGTATGATTGAGAATTGAAAGAGCAATTTGTTGTTCTCTCTCTCTCTCTCTCTCTCTCTCGCTCTCTCGCTGTCTCTCGTCTAACCAGTCTGGTCAGGGTGTGTATGTGAAGCAGCAATGGAACATGACAATTGAGGATCAGGTTGCTATGAAACCTGACTAGCTAGCCCACAGACAGGAGTGCCTGTTGGTGGGTGTGTGTGTGTGTGTGTGNGTGTGTGTGTGTGTGTGTGTGTGTGTGTGTGTGTGTGTGTGTGTGTGTGTGTGTGTGTATTTTCCATAGACTGGCATTAAATGTAGCGGAAATGGCTGGAGTCAAACCTTCTGCACTGGGAATTGATCTCTTGGATTTGGATGCCTGCTATTCACTGTTTATTTACAGTGTCTGCAGCTCCTGAAAGACTTTAAATCATTTTCATGCGTAATAATATTAACACCATCATCTTGCATCTTTGATATGGTTAAATGTTCATTTGTTAGTTTAACACAGTGGGTAACAGCACTCCACTCATTTCCGATGAAACGTGTGAGAGGATGTACTTGTGAGTGTGAGCGTGAGTCTTTGGGTGGAATTTTATGCGATATGAACATGCAGGTTTATGGGAAATAACTTTTGAATGACTGTCGCCTAATGTTGACCAAGTGGAAGAGGTTTGATAGATCGACCAATGAGATGACTCCTTACTGTTGAGCTATTTCCAGTTTTAAAGGACCATATCAGTGATTTTGCATGTTTAAGCCCAATAAATACTATCCACATACACATTTAGTTACTGACAGCTATTTTCCAAAATATAAGACCGTATTTTAGTTTTCCTATTATTTTGCCAAATCTCCTTATTGTTCAAAATCAAATGTTCCGGTGAAACATCTTAAAATTCAGTGTTTCGCCTGCTAACACGTATATAATATTAATTTCTTTGTAAAAGCAGACTGTGACTATATTCCCCGGTGGAGACATAAATTTTCTTCCGTGCAGCTCTCTTTGGACCGTTAAATTAAGTACCTTCAACAAAAAAAAAAAATAAGAACACCGTTTGTTTCGTTGTAATGGAAGCAGTATGTGGTTGTTAGCGGCTAACGCTGCGTCTCATCACTTTGACATAACTACGAAAAATCATTTCCTGTTGCATTTATATGAAAGAGACAGGGCGGATGGCTGGCTGGCTGCACCAACAGAGCACTTATTGTGGTGAAGGAGGTCAGATGATGGCGTTTATGTCATCCGTGTTTATGATCAACACATGACACACACGTGTGTGCGCTTTTTTTATCCTCTTCTGTGAATAGTGACATTCATGGTGTTGACCCGGTGTCATCGTTTTCCCTTGTCAGCAGTGAGCTTGTTACGAGCTTGTTGCTGATTAGTTAAAGTGTGACTGTTTATGACTGGAAGGTAAAAGTTGAGAAGACTGCAGGTTCTTTAAAGGGAAATTTGGCTAATTTTATAGTGGCTGTATGAACTGTAATACACCATTAGAGAATATTTTCAGCTGAAAAGTGGAAAATATGTGCACAACTGTTTGCAAAATCTTCTGTTATTGCTCCAACATTGATGCTGAGGTGACATGTTTTCTTTTTTGTAGGATTTATGCTGTGCTACTTTTTTGTTTTTCAGCATGTCGCATTTATTTATAGTCACAGAGAAGCCAGACTGCTGCTGATGATTCAGAATTATGAATATTTCCTCTTCTTGATCTTTTAGAGGTGTGCATACTAAATTTATAAATTATAGAAGGACATGCAAATATTATGCAGTGATTCAGTTTTCCTTGGATTAAGTTTTGTTATTTAGCAACATTCGCAACAAGGGGAAAAAAAGGAAAAGAGGGGAAAAAAGAAAGAGGAAAAAAGGGGAAAAAGGAAGGAAAAGAAAAAAGGGGAAAAAGAAAAAAGAGAAAAACAAGAAAAAAATAAAAAAGGATAAAAGAGAAAAAAGAAAAAATAATAAAGAAAAAAGGAAAAAAGAAATAAAAAGAGAGAAAAAAAAGCAAAATTCATATAGCAGCTATAGCTGGATGGTTGTCGCTGAGATAATAGGCCCACTGTGGAGTTTTGTAGTGGGACGGAGCCTGACTGTGGCAGGGTTAAGTTAATGTTTGACCGACTCGTCCCCCCACTCAGACCCACACACCTCCTGATGGGTCTATTCTGTGTTCATTCAAAGATGACCCACCAGCCTGAGAGGAAAAAAAAAAAAAAAAAAAAGATGATGAAACTTGTGTAGCCCAAAAACAGATAAATATATCAGCATCGCATAAACGCATCACAGGAGCTGTTTGAATTGATGGGAGGGAGTGTCGCATAAATTATTAAGGCTGCTTTGATATGAATCTCAGTTTGACATGAAAGCCTCCAGCTGGTGACACACACTGAGCCAGATAGTCATGAATTTTCACTTTGAAAGCTACTGAGCAGAAGAACCCCAATAATATGAGGTTTTCAGAGCTAATAGCCATTCTAAGACTTTCTTATGATATAAAGAACCTTTATCATTTGAATTGTTTTCTGCGTATTAGAGATTATCCTCCCACTTAAAAGCACGCCACACAATCTGTACAACAGAAGCTCTACTCGTCTCGCATAAAAGAAAGAGTTATTAACCTCAACTTAACTGTTGCCCTGATTGTTAAAACAAATGTATTGTCTGATTTGACATTTACTGAAACACCTCACAGGAACTAGAAAAGACCACAACCCATTTAATTATGTTGATCTATGATCAGGACATTGCTAAAATAATAGCAGTAAGATGCAATATGACTGGGCTGAGGATTGTTGTTAAACCAGAGAGAATAGTTGTCATTTGGAAAATAATCTTGTAGTTTTATATAGCTGAATCTGCAGAAATCTAAAGAAAAAATGAAACTTAAACTCATGGGTCAAATCAGAAAATGACCAAAAATCAATCAGATGGAAACTAGCTTAGATCTCATCCTTGTTAAAATGGATTTTATAGATTCTTGTGGACGTGGACCTAAAAGAAATTCAGTTGTTCTGTCCAGATCAGAATCATGTTATACATTATCCATATGCAAAGAAATGAGGCTTTTTTTCTTATTTTCCACCATCCCAGTGTGGATGGCATAAACATTTTGAGTAAACCCAAGCAAAAGCAAAGTCACAGTTTGACGAATAACTTTCTGTAAAGATTCATTCCAGCGTTTGGCATAAATTTGGCATGCTGGCAGTATTTAGCATCTTCATTGCGGTGTGCAGAGAAACGAGCCTCTGTGCTGTAAACATGGAGTCGTGCTGCGAGCAGGAGTCAAGCTGACTTATCATTTAATCCACAGCAATCAGCCATCATTTAGCAATTTATCAATCACTTTTTCCATGTGTGTGTCTCAGTAGCTTAATTACAGCATTGCTGTGGTCATATTGGGTAAAAGCCAATTAGCAGCATTTGACTGGTATTAAACAAATGTTTTAAAGCTGCAAAACCTCTAAAGATTGTATATCATCTACGCTTAAATCTCAGGTGTTTTAAATAAAACAAAACTGTTTAACATGTCAGGGGGAGCAACCAAACGGAGAGGAACCGTGTTGGCAAAGGGGAACAGTCGTCTGAAGTTGTCAGGCAGAGAGAAGAGCGATGCGTAAAACACTCTGCAGCGCAAATATCGCTTATCACGTGAAAGCGGCCTACGCTACACATAATGTCTTAAAATCAGCGCAAAGTGTGTCATATTTTATTCCTGAGAGCTCATGAACTGGAGTAGCTTCTATCAGTGTATCAAAATAGGCCAAAACCTGCAGCTGTGTGTGCATGTGTGCATGTGTGTGTGTGTGTGTGTGTGTGTGTGTGTGTGTGTGTGTAAAGCAGATGAGGAAGCTGGTTGCTTCTCCTGTGTGCTGAGCAGCGAGGGGAGATGGCGTGGAAAGCATGCGAGTGTTCCTGTGTTTTGCCCATAGAAGGCGATTTGGAGACTTTTCAGCACAACAGCCTTGAGCAACAAATCACGTCTGCTTCAGCCTCGGTGCTTTTAGAAAGGAAGAAAAGTGTGAATGTGGTAAAACATGTCATCTATGCTTTCCTCCATGTCTCCTCTCACAGTTCAGAGACTTGCAGGTCAAATGAATTGAGAATAATTTATGGACAAAAGATAGAATCAGCACAAAACTGTAAAGAGTAAACTAGTCAGAAAATGTTAACTAAAATAGCTTGAAATATCGATTATTATGTAAAGTCTTTATGCTTGTTATGTAGATGACACATAGATATGAGATCACACACCTCCTCTTTTTATCTCTCTCCCAAGGTTCCTCTTGTTTTTCTTATCTCTTTCTCAAAATTGCGTGCGTGCGTACGTATACACACACACACACACACACACACACACACACTAACAGGGCAGACACACACACACTAACAGGGCAGACAGTGCCTGGGGGTCTTCAGGTTGATGCCAGGGTTTCAGACAAGTTGACATTTCCCACCCTGCTGTGTGTGTGTGTGTGTGTGTGTGTGTGTGTGTACGTACGTACGTACATGTGTGCGCACACACTGTCTGGAATGCCATAATGTATAATTAGTCTATTGTCCTAGCAGCAGTTTCTATGCTAATTAACCTTGCCTTGTCCCATGGAATGCACTCAGCCTGTCTGGCTCTCTGATTGGCTGGGAAAAGCAGTCTAGTCATCTGATTGGTTGCGAGGACGTATAGAACAGATATGGATCTTTCCATGGTGGAATCTCCAGACAGGGTGTCTTCGGCTCTCTTCATCTGGAGCTGAATGGCTGGTATAGTGGAGCCCTGGGATCCAGACTCATTAGAGCAGAGTTTCACATGGGAACAACAGAAACAGACCTGTGACCCAGTTTACGATTTTGATCTGGCAAACAAATTTCTTGTCCACCAATCAACATGCCGAACAGATTCTGCCGAGGACACGGTATTATCTCCTGAAATATGACATCTTAAAATGGTATTAAATTTGTTTAAAAAAAAAAAAAAAAAAAAAACCGTGGAAAACAATTTTTGCCTGCTATTACTCTGAATAAATAAAATATTAACACCTCCCTCCCCTTTCTCACTAATTTGGAACAGCCAGACGCCAAACACTTCACATTGACCCTGTGTCTGCTCAGATACACGTAGCTTTGGCATTTCTTCTCACCTGCCAGCAAATCGTTTTAAATGATGCTAGAATGCATGTGAAAAGGCAGGCTCCATGGGATCCATTTCAGCCCGTTTTAGAATAAATCTTACTAGTAATTTTAAGGACAGTTTTCATATCAGAAAAGAGTATTACATCCGTCTTTTTCTGTGGGGCAGAAAACCAAATGCAGTCCAGGAATACAATATTCATAAAGATACATAAATGTGTCTCCATGCACTTTAATGAAATCTGATGAAAGTTATAATCAGGATGTTATTGGTTTAGTGTTTCCTGTAGGCACATCTAGGTTTCTATTATCTCCATCTCAGTCAACGAATCCAATTAAGTTGACTTTTTTTTTTTAATGCTGCTGCTGTACAGGGCGAGTNTCTCAGTCAACAAATCCAATTAAGTTGACTTTTTTTTTTTAATGCTGCTGCTGTACAGGGCGAGTATCCTAACCTTTGGTATATAAATATCAAAGTTGAGAATGAAGCCTGTAGGATGTGTGGAGGAGGAAACTGAATGTGAGTAACGTGTCAGTATTAAATTAGCCGATGCTGCAGAAGAGCTAAGTGCCGGAAAAAATAAAGAACTGGACTGTGAATAGGACGTATGAGGTGTAGTGGCAATGCAGTTTTCTATTGAAGACCAGATTGTGGCTCCCTGGGACAGGCAGTTATGCTTAAACCATCATCATCCTCATTATCCTCTTCCTCCTGCTCTCCATGTGAGCCATGAGGCCAGAAGCCCATTGATGCTGTCATCTCCCCGATGAGCCAGTCTATCTTCAGCTACGGGATAATCTCATGCTCTTATTACTTATTCATAGACTCCGTCAGAGAGGCTGACGCAGCCGCAGACAGAGACGCTGCATGTCTGCAGAGCTGCAAATAAACAGACTGGTTGGCATTTACAGTCACTGAGGAAGAACGTGATGATGAAGACAGAACAATATTCAGTTATCCTGATGCTGCTGCTTAACATCCTGCTGTCAAGCTGTTTATCTTTGTTGCCGTCTCACCTCCTTGTATTTGTTTGCTGCCTCTGTCTTGGGTTAATGCCATTTAGTTTGCTTCTTTAAAGGACCATACCATCCATTTTGCATGTTTGAGCCTAATATATTAAATTTTCATGCACGTAAGGTTACTGACAACCATTTCCCAAAGGATAAAATTGTTTTTCAGCTTTCCTGATATTTTGCAAAATCTCTTAATCTTTCAAAATCAAATGTTCAAGTGATACACCCACCTTAAAAATCGATGTTTCTCCTGCTAATAGTTACGTTGCATTATGAAGTCACGGTCCTTTAAATTTTTCTATAAACACAGGTCTTCTGTTGGGACTATATTCCCTGGTGAAGACATACATTCACTCTGCACTTTTTATTGGGCTTAAACGCTAAAATTACAAAAAAAAAAACAAAACCAAATACACATCTTGTTGGTGATGATGGATTACCTATCACAAGAACTTTTCACGTATCAACAAGTTGATTTTAATAGCGTACCAGAATGAACTGAAACCAATGGTGGTCTGGAAGGTAGGAAATTTTTTTTTAAACCATCGTTCCAGTAGTATGCTTTGGGAAATGATTGTTACGTATATAAAAATTGAATATCTTAGGCTCAAACATGCAAAACAGTTGTATGGTCCTTTAAACTGGCTTTTCCAGATACCGTTTGCTGCTCTCTGTCCTTAATCAGTCCTTATTTTACCCCGCTGCTGTTTAGTGTTTCCATGCTGGTGTCTTACTTTGTTTATGTCAGAGTGGTTTGACTTCCTCAGCATTTTCTTTTCTTCTTCAATCAATCAATCAATCAATTTATTTAAAGTGCAAAATCACCATGCATCATGGTCCCGATACAC
>VXCM01004414.1:0-7500 GCA_014773175.1 Lucifuga dentata
ATTATATTATATTATATTATATTATATTATATTATATTATATTATCAGTATATATAAGTTCTGTGATATCATGTATGACATATTCACAACAACAGGAACTTTGATTATCGGTTATTAACGTTTAACTTAACAATGTGAAACATATATTTGATGATGTAAGTCAGCACTAACAGATGAAGCGTCCCGTACAGGAAGTCTGTGCAGAAATGCCCATCAACAAAACCAGAAAGCTCATATTCCATCCCAGTGACATAATGTGGGGTTTCCATGGCAACAGAGGAGCCACTAATCCACTCAGGGGCTGAAAACACACTGAAGCATCACTCAACACAGACGCTTATGAGAGAGAGTGTGAGTGTGTGTGAGAATGTGTGTGTGTGTGTGTGAGAATGTGTGCATGTGTGTGTGTGTGTGTGTACGCTGTAGGAATAGCAGAGGAATATAATGTGCTGAAGAAACCTGAACCTTCTCAGCACCTTACAGAAGCTGCTAAACGGAGAGCGTCGACGAGAGAGAAAAGAAAACGGGCAAAAACTGCAGAAAAGCACTTAAACACCTGGAGACATGATCATAGAAATAAACTCTATTTTACTCATCTATTTACTGATTTATAGTGTTTGAACAGACAAAGTGACCATGCTGCTTACAGAAACTCTGCATACGTGTAACACGCATAAAATACATGAAGGTCATACTTCAGTAAAATAGAAATATCTCAAAAAATTACGCTGTTATAAGTAAAATTCACCCATTAGAAAAAAATACTTAAATGAAAGTATCTAAGGAACCGATTGTTAAAAGTAATATTTTAATAACAAATGCACTTAAGTATTGAAAGCAAAAGCAAATTTGTTTTGCAGAGGTTGCAAAATTAAACTCAGCCATAGTTTTGAGAGCACAGAATTATTACTAACTACAATAATTTAAATGTCAAATTATTAACTTGACCAAAACTTCACAAATAACTCATCAACTTCCATCGTCCCATATCGTGAAAAAAAAATATATGAATGAATTTATCATCTGATTTGTCGATCTTCACGTCTGTCTTACGCTGCTAACCGTTAGTGTCGCCAGCGACAATAAACTTATGCTAGTCTGCCATCTGTGAATATGAAAAATTCATAACAAACTTATTTAAGATTTTATTTCCTAGCAAGTACGAATTTTTTTACTGAAAACATTTAACAAAGTATATATTTTTTCAGAACGGGAGTCAAGTAAAATGCTGATGAAATATTTACGAAAATACAAACACTGAAGTAAAAATTCAGATACATTATAACATTACATTACAATATTAATTAAAATTAATTTAAACTAAGCAAACATATTTTTCTTTTGTAATTTTCTTTGTGCAGAGAAACGGCGGACAATTACGGATTTATTCACCCAACCTACGATATTATTGGCATTTTCATCTTTCATCCTATACCCAGACTTGGGTAGTAACGGAATACATGCAACGGTGTTACGTAATCAGGATACGAAAAAAATATAACAGTATTCTATTACAGTTACAGAGGAAAAAATGTAATCAGATTACATTTAGTAGAAAATGAGGATTACTATCAGGTTTATGCTTGAAAATAGAACAATTTTCCGCCAAACACATAACATCTGTCTCAACGCTGCTCTTCTGTTTATGGGCGTCGCCATGGAGACCAGTGAAAAAAATGTTTTCACTGTGGAGATTTTGCCACTATTTTGTCTTTAAGTCAGAAAAGTGGAATAACATCAGAGTAATTTATACCTTCCAGCTGTGCAAATACTGTCAGCATCCAAAAATTAATCTAGTTTAATCTAGAACATTTGCAGAAAGACCAACCGCCATGCTAGCTACACAGAAACAGGTAGCCAAAGCTAACGTTAGCCAAAGCTAACGTTAGCCAGCATTTCAATATCACAACTACACATTATTATGATTATTATTGTAGCGACTCTAAATGAAAGATGCTGCTAGTTTGACGATTTATTAAACGATAAAACAAACTACTGTAGGTCATAGCAACACCATAACAGTCAATTAGCATCATTTTTTTTTAGCTTCTGATTTGTTAAAAAATAGTTTTGGATGCTCTTAATCCATGTACAAAAAATTTAGAGCATTTTGTTTTTACTTTATAAAAGAACCAGATTTTATTTTTGCTTTGTTAACTGTACTATTCTATAAGCCTTTAATTTAATTTAGAAATGGAAGGCCTACTGCCTGAATTTAATTTTCATGCCCCCATTTTCTTTCCTAAGGTTATCTGACATTGTCCTGTTGTTTTACAGAATACACTTAAATAAACAGCTATATAAAATATATAAAAGTCATCTTATTGACTGAAGTAATATAAAAGTAATGGAAAGTAATCAAGTTACATTACTTTAATATTGCTGTAATTGGATTATGTTACTGATTACATTTTTTAGTAGGTAATAAGTAACTGTACTAGATTACGTTTTTAAAGTACCCCCCCCCCCCCCCNTGATCCCAGTCCGACCCTGAATGAGTCGTATGTTTACCTCCTCCAGCTGACAGGCCTTGATGACAGACGTGTAGCGGTATTCGTCGTAGGTGAGGCCAAACAGGATGTTGTCACGGATCGTCCCAGGTATGATCCAGGCAGTCTGCGGCGAGAAGGAGATGCGGCCGCTGTGTCTGANGGATCGTCCCAGGTATGATCCAGGCAGTCTGCGGCGAGAAGGAGATGCGGCCGCTGTGTCTGATTTTACCTTCTGAGGGCACCAACTCTCCCAGGATCATCATCAGCAGGGAACTCTGAGGAAGACTTTTACATTTTAACCTCACAGAAATGTTACAGCGTGATGACGTGATCCGTGACCTATGGGGCGTACCTTTCCTGAGCCGGTGGATCCAGCCACCGCCAGCATCTTGCCTTTCTCCAGGTGCAGGCTGATGTTTTTGAGGACAGGTGTGACGTAGAGGTTGGTGAAGAAGAGGCTGGCGTCGCCGTTCGGGTGTCCGTTCGCTTTGTTCTCCTGCTTGATCTTCTCAAACAGCTCGCCGATGCCCTGCAGGCAAAATACAGTCTGAGAATTCACGGTTTTCATGGCCTGAACACTAAAAAGACTAAAAAAATAAAAACAAAAACCACGGAGCATTAACTTTACATGCTGTATAATAAAATACATCATTCTGCAGTATCTAAGACTGAAAAATAACCACTTTTTTATTATAAGAATCTGTTTTGTGCAAATTCTTATATGTCTGTAAATAATATTTTTAAAATTGTATATTCAATCATAATTTTTTATTATTGTTGATTTTGTTCAAATTATTTTCACCAGTTTTTTCAAAAGGGAAAGTACAGTTTTTATTTAACTGTATTTATTTTGAAAACTGAAAAAGAAAATGGACAATAATGAGAATTAATATGTCTTTACCTGAAATAATACTACAGACTACAATATACTAAAAAAAAAAAAAAAAANAAAAAAAAAAAAAAAATACAATATACTATACTAGTCTATAGGCTACAGTATACTGTTTTACTACAGCATGCTGAACTACAAACATCTGACTATACTACAGCATACTATGCTACACTATGCTATACTATACCATACCATGGTATGCTATGGTAGGCTATACAACAGGCAAGCTATGCTACTCTATACCATACCATGGTATGTTATGCTAGGCTAGGCTATACAATGCTGTACTATATGCTATGCTATATAGTATACAATGCTATACCATACTATGCTATGCTACAATATACTATACAATACAAGTATAGTATGTATTATACCATGCTATATTATACTATGCTTTGCTATGATATAGTTGGCTATATTTTGCTATGCTCTATTGCATAGCATAGCAATATAGCACTACACCATATAGCATATACTGTATAATATAGCATAGCATATCATGGTGTGCTATATGATTACCATGGTATACTATGCTATGCTATACAATGCTATACTATGCTATGCTATTATACAATGCTATACCATGCTATGCTATAATATACTATAAAATATGATACTATTCCATCTATATTATACGATGCTTTGCTATGATATACTTTGTTATGTTATACCATACAATACATACTATACTGTGCTATATTATACTGTAGTATGCTATACTGTACTATGCAATGCTGTATTATACTAAGTCACAGTATACTATCTAAGTTTCTGTATGTGTGTGTGTGCGTGCGTAGATTTGAGTTTTCCACGTTAGCATCATGACAGCTAAACAGCTTAGCGACTGTCGTGCTGCGGTTCCTGTGAGATCAGGACAAACCACCGTGAGAAAAAAGAGATTTACAAAAGACAGAATGAGATGGTCTGTCAGCACGCCGTGACAAATGAACAGGTGACACATCTCGCCGTAAGAAAAGAGGAACTGTGCCTGACTTGCAGGTTTAATGATTGACCTCTCTGACGTTTTATGGGTCACCGTGCCTCTAATGCCTCTAATTCCTGCGGTTTGTATAGGTTTGTCTGTGTAATTCACATTCAAATGAGCTGACGTATGTGCTGTCAGCAGTAAAGACAGGCCACGCCCCCCCATTCATCTCCCAGTGGCACATTCCAGGAAGAGGAGCAGGAGGAGGAGGAGGAGGCTCTGGGAATTAGGCAGCCAACAGTTGTGACTCCCAGCGTTCCCAGCAAAGGCAGAGTTTGTGACAACACTGGGATAATTAATTATGCAGAAACACTGCTGGGAGTTTGTTTTCTCATGGTATTACACGGTCAGTAAATCACACCTGTAGATATATATTTACAGCTTTTACCTGTAATATTCTACCTGCAGCAAGAGAGAAGTTACCTGTGATACCTGTAACACAGCCGCAGGACAACTTCTAGAAGGAATATTACCACACATCCATCATAAACCTTCTCAAACCTTACTTTGAAAATACTTTATATTGTACTTTAGGGTCATCGCGATATACTGGTATTGACGATAACGGTGATATTTAAAAAATGAAATATTGATATCATGTTAATAATACACGTATGATAATATTGTGTAAATAATCCAGTGCCTCTTAAATCATTTCCGTTTCTTTCCGTTCTCGCACGTCGGGGGGAGGGAGACAAAGCGAGAATGGCTAACTAGCTAGTTAGCTAGCTACTACCACACTGTGTGGCTACTTCTGCCATACTAAATCATGATGGAGGAGCTGACAGACGAGAGCGAGACGCTCTACGCTAACCTGAAAAAAGTTAGCTACCAGTGTGGAGTTTTCTGGATTTGGTAACAAAGACAGGAAGTTGATAGACGCCCCAGTCTGCAGGAAACGGTGATTGACAGGAACCGCTAAAGGGGGCAACACCACCAACCTGTTCACCACCTTCACCTCCATCATCCTGCAGATTTCACCACGGTAGAGACAGGAAGTAGCGGTTAGCTTGCTAGCCCTGAAACAGGAAATGTTCCATGAAGGTCTTAGCTGTGTTGCTAAAGCTAAGTTATGATGGCGTTGGACTTGACAGGATTTTCTCTCTCCTGGTTATTTGTTAGATTTGTGGATCTTTTGTTTATCAGCTCATCTGGTTCCTTTACACGATCACAGTTCTGTTACAGACTCTCTCCACCTCCTACACTCCTATTTGGAGGCTAATTCATCTGCTAAAAAAAGAGACAAAACGCACAATAAACTAAGTTAAATAAGTTAAACATTAATCTGGCTCATAGATTTATTATTATTTTCAAATTTCTGATAGATATTGCGATAATATCTTTTGGAGACATGAAACGTGCTGAGAAAAATAATCCATCATGGAGAATGCAACACGGAGCTGTAGAGAATGTGTGTCTCCACCAGGAAATATAGTCCCTGGAGAAAACTGCTTTAACCAAGATATGTGAAATGCATGTCTTCTACATTCAGACATACGTGTTAGCAGGAGAAATGTTGAATTTTATCACTTGAACGTTTGATTTTGAAAGATTTGGCAAAATAACAGGAAACTAAAATACAGGTTTATGTTTGGCAGCAGTGTAACACGTATAAAGGTAGTATTTAATGTGCTTAAACATGCTAACTCACCAGTATAGGCCTTTAACTAATCTAAACTACATAATGACATGACTTGTTGATATTATTTAGATTATTTATTTTAACATTTTTTTTTTTTTCAAATTTTCTATAGATATTGTGATAATATCATTATTGTGAATTCTTTTGGCCATGATAATTGTGAAAATCTGATCCTGATGATGCAGGAAAGAAAACTGAGACTTGTGTTTCAGACGTCTGACGGCGTGACAGGAAATGCAACAAACAAACCTCATCCCAGGACGCAGACACGTTGATGAGCTCCAGGTCGGTGGTAGTCAGGTTATACTCCAGAACCCGGTACTCTTCTTTCATCAGAAACTCCTGCAGGACACAGAAACACAGCCAGGAGACCAACATGTGACCTGTGACCTCACCGTTACTGGATGCTCAGTAATGTACTTTATGCTCAATTCTACTAATCGTGTATTAGTTACAATTATTAAATATTCCCACCTCGATCTTCTTGACGAGCGCCAGCGTGTCGTACCACATCTGGATGGATCCCGGCAGCTGGCGCGTCAGCGTCATTCGCAGCACCATGCAGTAGGACGCCGTGGTAAAGATTTGCCGCAGAATGATGCCCTTACTGAGCGCGTGTGGCACAATGGCCGACACGATGACCAAGATGGCGGAGAAGAAGTAGGAGGCACTGTAGAAGTAACGCAGAGAGCCGATCTTCCTCGTCAACGTCATCTCGTCTCTGAGGGGGGAAAAATGAGTTCCACTCTTATGACCTTTAAACCTCGATCCTCCAGTCAGGAAAAGCTAAACATGGTGTGTGTATGTATGTGTGTGTGTGTGTGTGTGTGTGTGTGTGTGTGTGTGTGATGTTTAAAGGCAGATGAATGATGATGTAATGAATGGATCATTTTATTACTGCAGGAAACTCTGGAGTCATATAGATTTCTTTATGTTCCTGTAAATCCATAATTACTTCCACAGAAAACCTAAACTATGACGGACTTTACAAATAAACTAATTTAATTACCAAAACTTTTAGAGAGAGGGAAGGATTATAAATTCAGCAAATATGTTAATAAGAGACATGAAAAGTATGTCAGGGAGGAGAGTGAGGTATTTATATCATTATGTATGTGCATTATATGCATACATATATGCATTATACAGTATATGTCATTATATGCATACATGTGCATTACATATGTCATTATATGCATACATATATGCATTATATATGTCATTATATGCATACATATGTGCATTATATGTCGTTATATGCGTACATATATGCATTATATATGTCATTATATGCATACATATAATATATGTCATTATATGCATACATATAATATATATGCATACATATAATATTATATATGTCATTATATGCATACATATGTGCATTATATGCCATTATATGCATACATATGTGCATTATATATGTCGTTATATGCATACATATGTGCATTATATATGTCGTTATATGCATACATATGTGCATTAT
>VXCM01004414.1:10000-27500 GCA_014773175.1 Lucifuga dentata
TACGCAGACCACACAGGTTGGTGACGGGTAATAAAAGCGATTTGCTGACGTCGGCGTGAAGCGTTACTCCTCCTTCCTGTCTGAGAGAAAAGCTTCGACTCTTCACCGGAAAACTTCTGCGTTATTTCTCCTGTTAACATTCATGAAAAATAATCCTCATTCCAACTCAAAATACAGGCAAAATTTTATTATAGAATTTTATTTGGAATGAGTTTTTTTTAGTATTTCTAAATACATAATGAGATACAGTAAATGGGAGGATGTTTTAAAGGGCCATACCTATGATTTTCCATGTTTGAATAAATACTACCTGCATACACGTTATGTTATTTCTAAACACAGGGTTCATGTGATACCCTGAACTTTAAAATTCAATATTTTGCCTGCTGACACGTATGTCTGAAGTCACGGCTGTTTTAGTTTCTCTGTAGAAGCCGTCTTCTCCTGGGACTATATTTCCTGGTGGAGTCATACATTTTCTTCCATGCAGCTCCGTGTTTGATCAATTAAATTAAGTAAGTTAAGCAACACGTTTAATAGACGTTTTATTCTCTGTGATGATTATTTATCTCAGCACGTTTCGCGTCTGTAAGGTTGATTTTTATGTCGTACTGGAATGAACTGAAACCAATGACAGTCTGGAAGGTAGGAATAACAATTCTAATATTTACCACTCCAGTTTTACTTTAGATCAGAAGTTTTCTCACCTCGTCCAGCTTGTTGAGGTGTGCTGACATCAGACTGACCAGCTGACCCGTGCTGATCTTATCCAGGACCCGACTGGACAGCTTCAGGGTCTATAAAGGTCAAAGGTCATCAGTTGAGGCACAAGGGAGATGGCCATACATTGCCACTGCTGGACTTCCACATGTGAAAAGATTTCTTGGAATGTGTGGTCACGCATGTGAAACAAGATGGAGGCATTCAGACATGATGTAGTGCTAACACGCTAAGGAGGGATTCATAAAACACAGCGCCAGACTTAACATGTCGATATGGGAAAATATCATCACGCAACCTCGTTCATAAACACGTTAGCAGCATCTTTTATCGTTTTCCTTGAAAGAGGCGTTTCCACAGTATTTCCTTGTTTACATGACAGGAAGTGATTCATAAAACACACTGACACGCTAACATGAAGACATGTTTCTGTCTGGTGATAAATTTCATCAGTATAAAGTCTGGGCGACATTTTAAACGGTATTTGTCGCACATGTGTTTGTGATCAATAAATTTGCTGATCAGTTTATTTAAATGATGAGTTTTGATCTGATCTCACATATGTTCTTGTGACACCGAGACTCTTCATCAAACTCTCTCTCACACACACACACCACACACACACACACACTCTCTCTCTTACCTTCTTGTATATAAGGCTGAAGAGAGCAATGCGGATCTGCATGCCCAGGTGATGCAGGCCGAAGATGGCGGGCTGCAGCAGCAGGAAGCGGGCGGTGAAGAGGAGGGAAAGGCCCAGGGCCAGGTAGTAGCCCTGGCTCCGCTCCGGAGCGTGGAACGGATCGAAGGAGGCGATGATTCGACCCAGGAGCTGAGGCTGCACCGTCTTTGATGCCTCCTGCAGGGAGACACGAGGAGGAAGGAGAGAGGGAATTCCTGTTATTGAGAAGCAGAAGCATCCATCCTGTGTACTCTGTGTTACCGTAGAAACAGGTTGCATTAACGAGGTAATAACGCATGGCTATGAAATGTTTAAAGATTAGGGGATTTGGCAAAATAACACGAAAAGTAAAATATGGTTTTATGCTTTGGAAAATGGGAGGCAGTAACATAACATGTATGCAGGTCGTGTTTATTGGGCTCAAACATACAAAAGTACAAGTATGGTGGATTAAGGCTTAAAAAGAAGGGAAGTGTGATTTGGAGCTTGTTGCTTTACACGTGTCTCCGTGTTTGTCCCCAGACTTCATCCCATTTGTTAAATGTTGTCCTTCATTAACTGGTGAAAAAGGATCTGAGCCGTGTGAGTTCTGTGTGTCCGCAACAGGAAGTCCATGTTTTTACTGTGTAAAAACTCATCTCATATCACACAGAAACTAATATGATGCATTCAGTGGCGTTAAGGAAGCTTTGACCTGAGCAGAGTTAAACGCCATGCTTCCTCTGCGGTATCAGATCTACTTCCTGTCCGCAGAAAGACTCACTCCAAAGTACAGCAGGATCCCAAAGAAGACGAACGGCCACAGGAAGCATCGGGCCAGTGCTCGCATCAGCTGCGGCTTGGCCTTCGCAGACGCCACCTCTCTGTCCCATTCTCTGCAGAGAAAACAAGCAGTTACAGCGCCGAACACCTGACAAACACACGCCAAACACCCGCCAAACACATACCAACACCTGCCAAACATGCCAAATCCCACCAAACACACGCCAATACCTGATAAACACATGGCAAATGCCTGCCAATCACCTGACAAACACACACCAAACACAACAGCATGCCCAACCCAAACATGCTTTGGGAAATGATTTTCAGTAACGTTACGTGTATGAAAATTGAATATATTAGGCTCAAACATGAAAAATGGGTGGTATGGTCCTTTAATGGTCACAAACGTGAAAAATCACTGGCATGGTCCTTGAAGCTTCTTGTCCTTGTTACAACATTGTTAGCTTAACTTCCCACAACTCTCCTGGCAAACAGCTGCAGCGATGCAGGAGCTGCATCGCTCTGAAAGGCGCATTTATAACCAGGGAGATCTGGCTGATGGCTCATTGGTGAGTAATGAGAGGAGGAGGAGGAGGAGGAGGAGGAGGAGGAGGAGCGAAGGAGGACAACAGAGGAGGCAAAACTTCCTCCAAAATGTCCTTATCATTAATGTTGCTTTTGTTACAAGTCAGTTAAAGGAAAACGCCAAAAGCTGTTAAAGTACAGATTTCTGTTAACTTTTTACAGTAACATTAGTGATCAAAAGTCACACAAATACTGATAAAAAATAAAATAATAAAAAAAATAAATAAAAAATAAAAATACTGATCAAACAAAATAAAGCTAAAAGTCATCCTTGCATAATTTCTAATCTCTGCATAATTTCATAATTAAAAATCATCCTTGCATAATTTCTGAATGAGTTTTGAAGTTCTGAATGAATTTGAGTAAATTCATGAAGCTAACCTAGCTACTTAACTAGCTGCTGCTGCTAATGCTAACTCAAGTTTTCCTGTTCTATTGTGAGTAAATTCATGAAGCTAACCTAGCTAACTGTCTTAACTAGCTGCACTGCTAATGCTAACTCAAGTTTTCCTGTTCTATTGTGAGAGTAAATTCATGAAGCTAACCCAGCTGTCTTAACTAGCTGCTGCTGCTAATGTTAACTCAAGTTTTCCTGTTCTATTCTGAGTAAATTCATGAAGCTAACCTAGCTAACTGTCTTGGGGCCAGGCCAGAATTGTCCTGATTTGTTATGTGGTAAATATCTGATTTATTACTGTCTACTGTTTCTTTATATGATATGATTTGGATTGTATTAGAAGCTACATGTGGCTACGTAGCATTTTTTTTCCCCTCAGACGAACACTTTATAGCTTGTTGATTATTCTAAAGAATAAACTTGATCAAAGTTACTCACTACTCAAGTCATTNTTTATAGCTTGTTGATTATTCTAAAGAATAAACTTGATCAAAGTTACTCACTACTCAAGTCATTATGTTGGTGACTACTCTTACTTATACTTGAGTCACTATTATCATGAAGTAACAATACTTTTACTTGAGTAGTTTCTGGCTACTCTACCCACGTCTGATACACAGCACACGTTAATGGAAGGTAAAGTTCACATTCCCAGAAGCATTCCGTGTTTGCCTGATTGGAATAATGAAAGAAAATCACCCACTGCTGCTCATTCATCGCCCGGCAGCACCGAGCGCTTTCTAAAGGTCAACTTTTAACACCCAGCTTGTTGGCATTGATGCGACGCTGCAGCAGCAGCATGGGACGTTGCTGTGCTTCATGTTGGTTAAAGAAAGGAGAACGGTTTTCAATCTGTCTCCTTTCTTTTTTAACACTGGTGTCTCAAGTATTTCTCCAGAAACTTCTCCATTCATGAAAAAAAAATCCAATCTGAAAGAACTGAGCAAAAAAGTCTCAATAAATTATAAAAAGTTGTCAATTTTCTACTTGATTCTAGAATATTCTGGAAAATGAAGCAAAGTTTCCAAAAAGCAGCAAACAACATGTTGATGCGACTTTAGACTCCAGAGAGTTAAGAAAATAAAACTCAGCTGTTTGATGAGGAATAAACACTGCTCCAGTTAAAACAGGAAGAACTTTACAGCAACGTGTTTTCATGCTGTGTTTTCAGCTGTGACGTCACGCCAAAAACATGTGAACCCAAACGGTGAGAGATGCAGGAAAGTGAAGAGACAGAGACCATGAGATTAACCTGACCTGACAGGAGAGAGAGAGAGAGAGAGAGAGAGAGGGAGGGAGAAACAGAGAAAGAGAGATAGAGAGGGAGAGAGAGAGAATGAGATAGAGTGAGCGAGAGAAAGAGAGAGGAAGAGAGAGAGAGAGAGAGAGAGAACGAGAGATAGAGAGAGAGAGAGAGAGAGAGAGAGAGAGAGGGAGGGAGGGAGAAACAGAGAGAGACAGAGAGGGAGAGAGAGAATGAGATAGAGAGTGAGCGAGAGAAAGAGAGAGGGGGAGAGAGAGAGAGAGACAGACAGAGAAAGAAAGAGAATGAGAGAGAGAGACAGAAAGAGAGAGACAGAGGGAGAGAGAGAGACAGGCAGACAGAGAGACAGACGGAGAGAGAGAGGGAGAGACAGAGAGACAGAGCGAGAGAGGGAGAGAGAGAACGAGAGATAGAGACTGAGAGCAAGAAAGAGAGAGGAAGAAAGAGAGAGAGACAGAAAGAGACAGACAGAGAGACAGACAAAGAGAGACAGAGGGAGAGACAGAGGGGGAGAGAGAGAGAGAGAGAGAGAGAGAGAGAGAGAGCAGCAGAAGAGTTAACCTCGCCCGTCCTGAGCGCGCAGCGTGTTTGTTGGCACACACAGGTTGACGTGTAAATGCCAGCCCGTATTTTAGCCGTGCTGTGAGGGCAGGATGTACGAGAACGTGCGAGGCCTGACACCACAGAAACACAGAAAGGGCACCCAGCTTTTCCTCAAACATTCACCTCCGTGTGGAACTTTTTCACCGTGAAAACAGCTTTTTATGCACTTTTCTGCTGCAGAGTCTGCACATGCTGCTGCTGTTTGCTGCTGATTTGGTGCATGTCATTAAAGGAGCATACTGGTGGTTTTGCACGTTTCAGACCAATAAATACTAGCTGCATACACGTTATGTTACTGACAACCATTTTTCAAAACATAAAAACATATTTTGCTGTTATTCTGCCAAATCTCCTAATCTTGCAAAATCAGAAGTTCAGGTGATACAGACATTAAAATGTAACGTTTTACCTGTTGACAGGTACGCACAGCTGGAGAAGGACAGGCTGCTGTCATTTCTTGCTAAAAGCAGTTTTGTTTTGTTTCTCACAGGTTGAAAATTTACTTGTGATTGGCAGGCATCCANCCCACCCATACACACACACACAAACTGGATAACGATAGAAGATTCCAACAAAAGTTTAACATGGCTAAAGCAAAAAACACTCAGATCTTGTTGAAAATGGCCGCTACCAGACTGTATACTACTGGTTGCTAGGCAACCACAATAACATGTTTTCATTCAACCTCAGTAGGGTTTTAAAGGAAAATTACACAAAGTAATTAACTATAACACAGCAGAGGTTATATATATTTGCATATGACCTATAGAGGGCACTGTTGTGTCATTTTCAGCCTATTCCTGAATAGAAAATGTCGTAAATAAAACCCATGAAATAAGATAAACTGCATTTAGTACACTTATTTTTATGTGTGAAATGTTCAAAATAATAATGTTTTTAAACACATTGCATGTTGGGAGTTAGAATGAGAGCTGATTTCTCCTTTTCTACTCCTAAATTTACCCCGCTAATAATATGACAGATATGATGAACAATGTCCATACAATGTAAAAGCAGTTATTTTCTTATGGTATTTATTTCTAATGATGCATAAGAAGCTATTTCAGCTTCAGTAATATACAGTGTGACAGGATAAATTCAGAGTAATCCTAAATAAATTATGTTTTTCCTGTGGGGACTTTCTGCAGCTCTATGACAAGTGACGGATGTTTTAAAAAGTTTTTATGACTTTAGAAAGAAAAGCAGCAATGAAACGACTCTGAACACTCAGAAAGTAAAAACAGAAAACTTCTCTTTTCTCTCAGACTGAAATGTGCCACAGGTGATATCCTCTATACACACGTACAGTACNAAAACTTCTCTTTTCTCTCAGACTGAAATGTGCCACAGGTGATATCCTCTATACACACGTACAGTACATGTATACATGTATGAAGAACTTTATTTATACATTCAACTTAAATCCCTAATAACTAAATGAATTAATGTCAGCCACACATGTACTTCCTGCTGTGGAGGAACATTTCTCTCCACTTTAAACTGTCGACATATTCAGAGAATCAGGAGGATGAGACAGATCTCAATCTTTGTCATTCACGTGATCACATACATGTGATTCAGCACACGTATGACGTCACTAACCTGAGTTTTACTGAAGCACTGAACCGAGAACTCAAACAAACGACACAAACCTTTCCAGCCGCTCAGAGAGGTTGTCTGCCAGGTCGAATGACGGAGCTCTGTAGACATCTGACAGCTGCAGCTTCTTGGTGAAGCCTTTCCTCAGCAGCGGACTCGTCCACCTGCAGGAAAAACCAGGCGTGATCAACCACTGTCAACACGGATCTGTGCAGGCGGATGACATGTTCAAATGCTGAAAATACAATTTTGTACATATCTTAAACATATCATTCCACCCATTTTGCATGTTTGAGCCTAATATATTCAATTCTCATACATGTTACGTTACTGACAATCTTAAAAGTGTGGAGTGAATGTATGCCTCCACCGGGGAATATAGTCCCAAAAGAAGACCTGCGTTTATGGAAAAATTTAAAGGACCGTGACTTCATAAGGCTGTGTAACTATTAGCAGGAGAAACATGGATTTTTAAGGTGGGTGTATCACTTGAATATTTGATTTTGAAAGATTAAGAGATTTAGCAAAATATCAGGAAAGCTGAAATACGGTTTTATCCTTTGGGAAATGATTGTCAGTAACGTTACATGTATGAAAACTATATATATTAGGCTCAAACATGCTAAATGGACGACATGGTCCTTTAAAGAAAAACACATTCAGTAAAATGAAAATGCATTTAAAGGACCATACCAGTAGTTTTGGATTTAGATAAATAATCCATCACAGTGAACACAACATTTACTAAAGTTTTGTTTAAGTAATTTAATTTAACTGATGAAACACGGAGCCACACAGAAGAAAATGTACATCTCTGCCAGAAAATATAGTCCCATGAGAAAACCACTTTTACCAAGAAATTAAAACAACTGTCTTCTATAATCATGCGTACATGTTAACAGGTGAAACATTAAATTTTAAGGTGTGTGTTTCACCTGAACATTTTATTTTGAAAGATTAGGGGGATTTGGTGAAATAATACAAAAACTAAATGTTTTGTAAAATGGTTGTCAGTAATGTAACATGTATGGGGGTAATATTTATTGGGCTAAAATATGCCAAATTACCAGTATGGTCCTTTAATTACATGTATATTTTTGAAATATAGGTGATTATATTTATGAAAACTTTAGTGGTTGGAGGTTTGGCACAGGTGAAACTTCTTTAACGAAAGACTTTGTCCTAAAAACCAGGCTGTTCTGAGTTTTTCTCCTCTTTTCTGACATGACATCACTCCATCTTACTCTTTATCAGCTAAAACACATCTGCTGCTCTAAAGGCTTTTACAAAGATACCTTACAAAGCGGAACTTTAATCTGGAATATATCATATGTTGGATAATAGGTGCAGTCAGAAAAAACAAAGCTCCCACATCACACAGGTAAGGTCAAAGAAACAGGAATTCTTACAGGTAGAAGGTACTAAAATATAATATATCATCATTTACATCACACTGTGATTTATTCTTTATAATTTAGGCTCAATATTCAGAACAGAAACTGTAATTTCACCTTTCTAAACATCTTTTACTGGCTCACAGCGCGCATGTGCGTGTTTTCGTAAGAAATAAACAGAAAAAAACCAACAGATCAACAATCCTGTACAGGTTTGATCACCAGGATCACCAGGATCAGTCTGAGCCCAAATCATCACGACCACAAAACTTCTTCAGATTTCCTTTTATTAACATGACCTTTATTTTCCTCTGATATCCTGAACCCACCCGTGGGCCCAAAGTCTCACCGCTTCTATTCAAACTTTCTGTTTGATGTTTATCAGACTAAAAGCCTAAAATGATAAAAGTTATGATGAAGAAACGTGATGAAATTCTTCATCTTCGCCTCAGATTAAAAATCTTACCAGAAGAAAAACTTGGAGAGGAAGTTTGCATCTTCCACGGGTGATTTCTGCATCCTCAGCGCGCCGCCACTTTGCTTTCTCTGCACCTGAGACGTTTCCACGCGCGTCGCTCACATTTGCGTGGCTCCGGTCCCACACACGGAGAGCTTCGCCTCGTTATCCTCCACGCTGCGCCTCCGGTAACGGGATGTCTGTTCGCTGGGATGAGAGTCGGTGTCCTTCCTGCGTGTTTTCCGTGTTGCCCGGTTCTCGGCTGTGTCCGTGTGGCGGACACGGAGAGGACACGCCACGCTTTATGCGCTCGCCAGAAGTTGGTGCAGACGCGTCATTTCCACGCGAGTCTCAGGATGATTGTTGTGGCAACAAGTGGCAGCAGATTCCAGATGAGCCCGATCCATATTCATCACGCCACGCAGGATCACTCAGCGGAATGATCCACGATCAAATGAGGCGTTTAAGACCGCCGCGGATAAATTAAATGATTTATTAAATTCATTAAATGATAAAAAATTATTTCTATAGCACCTATAACTTTATCTATAACTTTATAACTTTATAACTATATCTATAACTTTTAAAGAAAGGTCCCACGCAAATAAATTAAAGGACCATTCCACCCATTGTGCATGTTTGAGCCTAATATATTCAATTTTCATACATGTAACATTACTGACAATCATTTCCCAAAGCATACTACTGGAACAGTGAATTAAAAATGTTTTTCCTACCTTCCAGACCTCCATTGGTTTCAGTTCATTCTGCTATTAAAATCAACTTGTTGATACTGTAAACGTTCTTGGGATAGGTAATCCATCATCACCAACAAGACGTGTATTCAGGTTTTTTTAGAAGTTATGTAATTTTAGTGTTTAAGCTCAATAAAAAGCGTGGAGTGAATGTATGCCTCCACCGGGGAATATAGTCCCAAAAGAAGACCTGCGTTTATGGAAAAATTTAAAGGACCGTGACTTCATAAGGCTGTGTAACTATTAGCAGGAGAAACATGGATTTTTAAGGTGGGTGTATCACTTGAATATTTGATTTTGAAAGATTAAGAGATTTAGCAAAATATCAGGAAAGCTGAAATACGGTTTTATCCTTTGGGAAATGATTGTCAGTAACGTAACATGTATGAAAACTGAATATATTAGGCTCAGACATGCTAAATGGTCGGTATGGTCCTTCAAGGTTTTGTGTGACAAAATAATTTTTTGCTGCTTTGTGCAGCTGAGGAGGAATTTTATAACCATGAAGGTTTGTTTCAGATTAATGCTGTGATGATTATCTCAGCATCATTAAAGCTCTCATTTTGATTTTTATGTCCTGCTAGAATAAACTGAAAGAATGTCAGCCTGGGAGGTAGGAAAAACAATTCTAATATGTACTGCTCCAGCAGTATGTTTTGGAAAATAGTTGTCAGTAATATAACATGTATGTGGGTTGTATTTATTGGGCTCAAACATGTAAAATGAGCAGAATGCTCCTTTAGCAAAGTGCGATCTGACCTATATTTGCTGCTTGTTGTCAGCATCATGAAGCTGAGTATTCCTGAGTTTTATCAGCAGAAACAGTTTCTGCTGCTGAAAATCTACTTTTTATCAGTTTCAGCAGGAGGATCAAAAGCTGCAGACATTCCGCAGAGAACACGGAGAACACGGAGAAAACACGGAGGACAGGAACTCATGGCCTGAACCATTATCATAACTCCAGTTACACTATCAGTCATTATTTCTCTTCTAGAAGAATTTATCTTCATTTATAACAAATCAGCTTCTTCACCTTCAGATTTCAGCTTTCACTGTTTTCCTTTATTTCCTGTCAGCAATCTGGAAATATGAAAAGCCCCAGAACTGGAGATATGTGGTTTTGCTCTTCTTCATTGTCAGATAATTCAGTACAATTTAAAGCCAAGACCTATTCACATTTATTTAAAGGAGCATACAGGTTGTTTTCCAGCAAATACAACCTGCATACATGTTAAATTACTGTCAAACACCTTCATAAAAATCAACGTGTAGAGACGTGAAGCATGGTGAGATCAATAATTCTTCACAGAATACGGCGGCTATTACGTTTATTGTCAAAGCCACAAAATTTAGCTGATCCAACACGGAAGAAAATGTATGTCTCTGCTAGAGAATATAGTCCCAGCAGAAGACGGCTTTTACATTTTATCAGTAATCGTGTGTTTGTGTCAGATGTTTTATCAATAATCATGCGTTGGTGTCAGAAGGTGAAACACTGTCGGCAGATTTATTGATCTTGTATCAGCTACAAATCATGTTTGTTCTGTGACACGTTTTGATAAAAGTCACTAGTGACTCACGTCCACTTCACGCCACTCAGCCTGTGCTGAGACATGTCCTCCATGTCCTCCGTGTTCTCATGTCCTCCATGTCCCTCATGTTCTCATGCCCCTCATGTCATCCATGTCTCCATGTTCCATGTCCCAGGGAACAAATGAATGAAGAAATGAATTTATTGAATGAACAAATAAATGAATGAATGAATGAACGTAGTGAAAATTCTGAGTGTTTTTACTGCTGCTTGTGAAGTTTTATTTGGGCCCGATAAGTGTGTGTGTGTGTGTGTGTGTGTGTGCGTGTGTGCGTGTGCGCATCAAAGTTTCGTTCAAACATATCAGGACGTTTATGATGCAGCAACAATTCTCACCTGATGTTTAACGTCTCCAGGTGAGGCTGAGTAACAGGAAGTTGTGAGAGATTGTCACATGACGCATCTCACGGTGGCGTTTAGCGGATTGTCTCGTCTTCAGTGTGTTTAGAGAGCAGATCTCTGCAGAATTTAAAGCTGCTGCTCTGCAGCAATCAAGGATCTAAATTACTTTAAAAAAAAAACTGTCATAACGTGTAAAAAGGAACATGTTTGATTTTAGGACATTATAAGTCTTATTAACGTCTTTCCAAAATGTTTGTGTATGAATAAACGTAAAGAAAAGACGTTCAACTGGTTCTCTTTCAGAAGAACAAAAAGTTTAAAGATCCATGTGAAACTTACGTGTCCTGTCTGGTCATGTGACGTGTTTATTCATACAGGAAGTCTGACAGACGCTAGCGGTCCTCCAGAGTAAAGTTACCGAGGATCATGTTGAAGGTTAAATTAAACAAACAGAATGAACTTCCTGTCTGAGAGTCGGTGCGTTTCGGTCGAGTGGCATTCTGAGGGAAGTCCTGATCCTGGTTCTGTGCATGTGGACTCGTTTCTTTATGTATGACATCATATGACAAAGTTTACTTTTCCTGCGATGGAGACAAATCAGAATCAAAATCTTACTTCAAAAAGTATGAAAAAGTGTGAAACTTGAAGCCGGAGCTCCGACTTGGAAACTCGGACCAAAATCCATCAACCCGACTTCACTGTTTGTCTGACGTCACGCAGCGAGGCAGCGTCCGCGGAGGCCGACTGTAAATAATCAGCTCACAGCCAATGAAGTCAATTTTCTCATAAACGATTATAAAAACATCTGAAAATGAAGAATTCGTAGACTAAATGACATGTAAAACGTGTGACTGCTGAAATCCTGTAAATTTTGTTCATTATCTGTTGTTTCTCCTTCGTTGTGATACGAAATTAAAATGCTGCGACGACCCTTCAGCTTTTCAGAAACTCGCCACAGGAAGATGAGCCACGTTTCAGCTGGACCGCTCGGAGCTCGGAGTCGGAACTTTCAACCAGAAAATTCCAACATCCCACGTTCATAATTTGCAGGAGTCCTGGATCAAGACTAAGAGCCAGACATTTAACGACTTCCTGTCTCAGCCATCAGCAGCGTGTCTGTATGCGGGAAGAGAGTCAGACTCGTTGAGAGACTCACCTCAGCAGGGACATCCATGTCTCTGGAAGCTCGTCCTACGAGGTTGAAAGACATCTGGGGCCTGTGGGGTCAGGGGTCACTGGACAGGGTGTATGGCGCTGCCGATACCTCTGCAAGTAGACAAAGGTCCAAGTCTTTAGAGTCCTGGTGTTCCCGGGAGATCTGGACGCTAACCAGTGACTTAAGACGAGGACTAAATGTCTTCAGTACTCGTCTCTCCAGAGAATCCTTGGGTCCTGCTGGTCTTTGTATGAATGAACGGTTGGTCCGGAGACCCGGATGAGACGAGTACCAGCATTGTGAGGGAGTGCCAGTTGCGACACTACAGCCATGTGACGCGTTTCTCTGAGGACGATCCAGCATCAGGTCCTTGTTGCTGAGGACCCCAGAGACTGGACCAGGCCAAGGGGACGCCACGTAACACCTGGCTGAGGCAAATGGACGGGTATCTCCACGAGACGGGGATGGACCGCGTGTCTGCCAGGATGGTTGCCAACTGAGACCCAGGATGTTTCCGTCGCATGGTGGATGCAGCAACACGCGGCCCAGCGCATGGTCTGACCTTTGACCTGACCTTTATAATTCTCAGGTTTTCTTTCTTTTCTAAACGTCTGAGTTGATGCTGACAGGAAGTGTCAGGAATGATGGTTTGATGCTGTTTGGCCTCTCAAATGTTTTAAAGCCAAACTTTATCAAAGGTTTCCTGTGAGTTTGAAGCGTTGCTCTGAGGAAACAGCGCCCTCTGCTGGACATTTCCCGCCACAGCAACAAAACAGCTAAAATCCACACAAGATGGAAAGGATTTTAGACATTTCTGTCTAAAGATTATTAGATATGAGCTAACAGACAATTAGCTCTCTATATTAAAAAAAAAAAAACAAATTCTGCTGTCTGATTCTTTACATCCAAACCGTGCTGTGTAAAAACGGTCCATTATGCTCTGATTATTTATTCTCTCCACAAATGAGACAAAATAAATAACTTGTAAAAAAAAAAAAAAAAAAAAACAGTTTTCGGGAATAAAACTGGCAGAATCTTATTATTAATATCTGATCTCTCTGATGATTTGCATCGTTCGTTGCTCTTGGTCCGTGTCTGCGATACAAATCTGTCACCTGAACGACATTTACAGCACAAACGCTGCAAATCTAACACATGCAATAATCATGCACGTGTGGGGTTGGATGAATATGTGTAATATTTGTACCTCGAAGTTCACTTAAAGAATAATAAATTAAATTAATTTAAGCCGTGTTTGTGGTTTCTGACTGGCATTTTTTACTTTTCACACTATTATATATTACAAGTGCTTTTATTTTTGCTTTTGCATAATACATAAAAACTGAAACGTGTCTGTATTAGAGGATCTGATTTGTCTCTAAACTTGTCTCTTAAAAGGGTGTTTGAAAATCCTTTATAAATTAAAGCTTTAATTTGTTTTTCAGAAAAAATAGGCCTTAGTTGGCATTAAAAGTCTTAAATCCATCTTTCAAAGGTCTTAAAAGTGATACAGACAGTGAATAAAATTAAGGTTTATTATCACGTTTCATTGTCAAATGTCACTAAAGAAAGGAGAGGTTTTTAAGTAAATTACTGTTTGTATTTTAAAGGACCATTACAGCAACTTTCCATGTTTGAGCCCAATAAATATAACCAGTGTACACGTTACGTTACTGACAACATTCCAAAACATACAAAACATATTTTAGTTTCCTGTTATTACCATCTTTCTAAATCAAATGTTCAGGTGATTACAAACACCTCAAAATTCAGTGTTTTAGCTGCTAACACGTACTGTAGGCTCGATCGTACATCCATTTCCATCCAAATGCTGAAGGCATTCATTTCTTGGTAAAAGCCGTTTTCTCCTGCGACACGTTTTCTAGTTCAGTTTATAACTTTGACAAAAAACGGAACAGACGTCGTGTTTTCTGTGATGGATTATTCATCTCCAGCATACTTCACATCTCTACACCTTGATTTTTATTGCTGTCTATTTTATGAACTGAAACAATGCCAGTCTGGAAGGTAGGAAAAACAATTCTAATTTTTACCGCTCCTACAGTATGTTTTGGGAACTCCTTGACAATAACATAACATGTATAGGTATTATATATATATATTGGGCATAAACATGCAAAATCTGTGGTATTATTCTTTAATGTAACGCAGACCGGAACAGAGGAACCAACAGCTATCATTTCTTGTCGCTTGGTTTTTTTTGGCTTGTTTGATGTTTTAGCAACTTACACTAAGCTAACTTGAAGTGATGCTAGCTTAGTTTAAAGGACCATACCGTATTTGAGGCTGAACATCATATTTACATGTTTGAGCCTAATATATTCAATTTTCATACATGTAACGTTACTGACAATCATTTCCCAAAGCATACTACTGGAACGGTGAATTAAAAATGTTTTTCCTACCTTCCAGACCTCCATTGGTTTCAGTTCATTCTGCTATTAAAATCAACTTGTTGATACTGTAAACGTTCTTGGGATAGGTAATCCATCATCACCAACAAGACGTGTATTCAGGTTTTTTTAGAAGTTATGTAATTTTAGTGTTTAAGCTCAATAAAAAGCGTGGAGTGAATGTATGCCTCCACCGGGGAATATAGTCCCAAAAGAAGACCTGCGTTTATGGAAAAATTTAAAGGACCGTGACTTCATAAGGCTGTGTAACTATTAGCAGGAGAAACATGGATTTTTAAGGTGGGTGTATCACTTGAATATTTGATTTTGAAAGATTAAGAGATTTAGCAAAATATCAGGAAAGCTGAAATACGGTTTTATCCTTTGGGAAATGATTGTCAGCAACATGTATGACAATTAAATATATTAGGCTCAAACATGTAAAATGGTATTTAAAGATAGCGCAATTATAATATCTATATCAGACTATATCTCCTCTCCACCTTTGAGTACAGAAGTTTGGCTCTTCTGAAGGCTCAGAAACAGCAACATGAACGCAGGATGAAACAATTAGCTTAGCAGCTTAGCATATCAACTCACAAACAAAACATTAGCTTAGCTTACCTTTGCCCGGACTGTTCTGTGGACTGTTAGCTGAAGATGTTTAGCTGCAGCCTCACACAGCATCAGCTGCTAAAGCGGAGAAATGTCACGTGACCACTACAACTGACGCTTCGTTACGTCAAACACGTCAGAGACGCTACAGTGGATTCATACAAAAAAAAAAAAAAAAAAAAAAAAAAGAGCTTCTTGCACAATCCCCATGCATACTTTTTTTTTAAAATTTGACTTTTTTTGTAATATCATAGCTGTATTCCCTGGCACTTTGTTTCCTCTTTTTGTTCTGTAAACCTGTTCATTAGTTTGTTGTTTTAAATTAACTTTTTCAATAAAGTTTATAAAAAAATAAAAATAAAATTTAAAAAAACCGCTCCGAGTGGATTCAGAAAAGGGGCGGGGCAAGGAAAGTTTTATTTGTTTGGTACATTTCACACACAGATAATTCAAAGTGTTTTACATCCACATGAGAAAAAAAAAACATAGAATTGAGATAAACAAATATTTTTTTTTTATAATTCACCATTCCAGTAGTATGTTTTGGGAAATGACTGTAGTAACGTTATGTATATGAAAATTTAATATATTAGGCCATAAGTGCCATGAAGCGGAGTGTATCCTGCCACGCGGACTACTTTTTACTGGCACAGTTAAAGTGAGAAAAGTGATGAGAACCGCTTATCCAAACAACTTCACACGTGACGCTGCATGTCTTTGGGTCCTGAGCAACAAACCTGCTGAATATTAACTTCATACATGATGGGACCTACAGATGCTGATGCCTCAGAGATTTTTTAGAGATTATGCGCTGTCAAAACAAAAAAGCTGCTAAGGCTTTACATTTATGTACCATTTTTAATATTTTTGTGTATGGTAATGTCGAATTAATTTCTGCTGTAATCATCAGACTCCCTGCTGTTTTTATGTTATGTTCTATGTTCAGTAAAGTTTATATAAAAAAGTACAAAGTGGATTAACTGGGAATTCTGAGTGACGGTTTGGAGAATAACGGATCACAACATGTAAACATAATCATGTCTTTGTGCTTTAATAAAAAGAATTGAGAATAACAGATCAGAAAGTCTGCCAGGATTTAAAGTGATATTTAATGGTTGTGCTTGAAAGACAATTTCTTTACCGTCAGACATCTGTCATACAGATCAAAAAGACTCCAATCTCTCCTGTACATATGTACAGATACACACAAGTTCATATAAACACTTAAAATAACACTTGTCCTTAAAAACAACATGTAAAAACACAGTGTAATTGGAGGGACAGAAGAAAAAATAAGCTTTGAATTATAACTTAGGACTCGTCTGAACCATGACTCAGGAGAAATTACAGGTATTTAAAATATTTATTATGGCTTACAGAAGACATCAGTGTTTATGCAGTTCTAGTACTTATTGCCATGTTCCTGCACTTTGAAACAAGTGAAGGCTGAGAAACAAACTCCTTACAAACACTATGTACAATGTTTTTTTTCAGCAGTTTTACTTTAAGATTTCGTCACTGTACAAGCATCAGAACACATACACCAACCTATATAGCATTTAAATTTACTAATTCTTATTTACAAATATATTTGGTAAAACCCTGAATAATTTCAACAGTATTTAAACCAACCTTGCAACTATTTAAAGATAAAACACTTGAATATCTGAAAATACTTAATAGGAAAAAGAAAAAAAAAAAAAAAAAANAAAAAAAAAAAAAAAAAAAAACAGAAAAAAACTGCTTCTTTCTTTGATCCAAAAACACTTTTCATCAAAAGGTAACAGGTGTACGTACCTTCATAACGCCACGGTTATTCCAGTGGAATACTCTTCTTATTAAGTACATAAAATACTGTGCCAGTACTGCGTCAAACACATCATTACTACAGTTTTTGTTCAGTACTGAAAAAAGTTACCGTCTCTTTTTACGTTAATTCCTGCAAATCCCTCCAACAATCAAAATACTGTAACAGCATAAAATTATGGTCCCCAAGTACACAACTGTAGTACAGTGTAACAAGTACAGATAACAAGTACAAATACTAAAAGGTCAAAGGTCATCATGTACCTAGTCTTTACAACGGAGGGAGGTTCAGAGTAATGATGGGGAGGAGGATGTTTACTTGTTGTTGTTTTCATGCAGGTCTCTGTGAAGGATC
>VXCM01004414.1:32500-34348 GCA_014773175.1 Lucifuga dentata
TGGCGCTGCGTCACAAATCAAATGAAAAGAGAAGAAGGGAGGATGATGTCACATGACGAGCGTTTAGCGGCGTGCTGAGCTCGCCGTGTTATTACTTTGTATTGGGAGTTGAGCCGTGACTCCCAAACGTGTCGCTCAGATATTTAAATAATCTATAATCTACCATCGTATCGGCCACGTTTACCACGGCGTTACTACGTCAGCACTCTGCTCCACGTTGACCACGGTGCAGGACATGAGGAGTGCAGGCAGAGAGGAAAGCGAAGAGTAGATCGCTCTTCACTGATCATGTGACACCGGCCACACGCTAAGCGTCTGGTTCAAAGAACAGCAACGTCTTCAGAGGACGCCGGGTTGAGCAGACGTGCTGACCTTAAGCAGCAGCTTCCTGCGAAGGTGTCGTCCCAGCAGGCCGTGCAGCGGCTCCTGGTCCCAACGCAGCGTCACCCAGCGGAAATGCTGCTGGAGGCGGAGCTCTGAGCCCTGGAGGCGGGGCTTTGACAAAGTGCCAATCAGAAAGCCACCCTCACGGAAGTGGTGAGGCCCTGGGGGGGGNGGGGGGGGGGGGGGAAGAGAGAGAGAGAGGGACAGAAGGAAGGAAGGAAGGAAGGAAGGAGTAAATGAAGGTGGTATATTTGTGTTTGTATTTGAGGTGTTTGTGATTGATCTACATGATTGGCAAGTCTGTGATAGTTACATGTGATTGACATGACTGTGATCGATATATCTGTGATTGATATATTAGTGATGATATATGATATATTTAATATATTGACGCGTTGTGGTTGAGTCGTACCAGTGTGCAGCAGCAGAGGGGGGGCGGAGCCTCTGTTGTCCAGGTTGTGGCAGAGGTCTCCCAGCAGGCCGGACAGAGACGCCGCCTTCTCCAGCCCCTCCAGCAGCACCACCACACAGCCAGCCGTGACCTCTGACCCCAACGCCGGCACCAGGAACCCTGATAGGAGAGACTTCAAATGATCAGTTATAATCTGAAACAACATGAAACACAGCTGATATGACACACGTATGAAATGTAATTTGATATACAGCTAAATTAATTTCCTTGGGAGATAAAAATAATGATAATAATAATAATAATAATAATAATTCATGATAATACTGTTTCTGTCTTGGATGAACAATTTTAGTTAATATTTCTTTTCTCATCATGTAAACGGACCAAACAGTGAACATTTTATTCTGATCTCTTAAAGGACCATACTGGTAGTTTTGTTTGTTTGAGCCTAAAAAATATTTCCCACATACATGTTACATTACTGACAACCATTTCCCAACATATAACACCATATTTTAGTTTTCCTGTGTGTGTGTGTGTGTGTGTGTGTGTGTGTGTGTTTAACTGCTGGATGTCTCCATGTATGCATTGATGTTATGATGCCTTCCTATACGTGTGTGTGCGCGTGTTGCTCGTGTGTGTGTGTGTGTGTTATGTGTTTAACTGGTGGATGTCTGTGTGTATGTGTTGATGTTAAGATGCCTTCCTATAAGAGTTTGTGAGTGTGTGTGCGTGCGTACATGTGTGTGTGTGTGTGAGTGTTATGTGTGTGTATGTCTTATGTGTGTTCTCCTGGATGTCTCTGTGTATGTTTTGATGTTATGATGCCTTGCTATATGAGTGTGTGTGTGTTTGTGTGCATGCGTGTCTGTGTGTGTGTTTGTGTGCATGCTTGTGTGTGTGTGTGTGTGTGTGTGTGTGTGTGTGTGTGCGTTTACCACAGTTGATGAACGTCTCCAGCAGCTGCTCTTTGGTCAGACTCTCCTCCACCTCCACCCGAACCACATCACAGCTGAACCCCCCCGCCTCCTGCTTGGACTGGGGGGGGGGGG
>VXCM01004414.1:34358-44421 GCA_014773175.1 Lucifuga dentata
GGGGGGGGGGGGAGATGAAAGAGAAAGAAGTAAGAATGAAGCATGTTGCCATGGAAACAAAAACCATCTTCTCCTACTAAGCACAGAAATGGAGCAACAGGAGGATTTGAATGAGCAGAGAGGGATTTTCCAGACGCGTCGGTGCTGCTCAAGACATTTTCCTTCCTTCCATAATTCCTGTGTCAGGAATCATGTTTAGGGATTTCTTTTATTCCCTACTTCCTGTTTACATGATCCTCCTACAGGATATCTGCTGTGATCACACTTCACCTCTAGAGAGCGCCGTTTCTACACAATCTGAGGGGTTGAAGAATCCTGAGTGCTGATTCTCGGCTAAATGCTGAACATCAGTGGTTGGACATGAACAAAACCACAAGTATGGTCCTTTAAGTTCCCTCTGAGCTCGTTCGAGTCCCTACAGGAAGCACCTTAATGCAGCGAGCGATCAGACCGGCGATGTACTCCTGACAGCTTCCTTCCAGCCCATGGAAGATCAGATTCCCGTACTGCTCCACCTGTAAAGACGGAAAAACGAGGAACTCTGTGACTCTGACCTTTGACCTTGTTAGTACTGTGATGCTGGAAAATGTGGCTGTTCATTGCTTAATTATACCAACATGTAAAAGTAGCATGAGTGACACAATGAAGGATGATATCTGGATNTTCATTGCTTAATTATACCAACATGTAAAAGTAGCATGAGTGACACAATGAAGGATGATATCTGGATATTTTCTGCAGTAAGTACAACTACAACCCTTCACTTTAAAGGACCATACCAGTCACTTTTTATGTTTAAGCCCAATACTACCCACATATATGTTATATTACTGCAAACCATTTTCCAAAACAGAAAAANATGTTTAAGCCCAATACTACCCACATATATGTTATATTACTGCAAACCATTTTCCAAAACAGAAAAATTTAGTTTTGTTTTCATGTTACTTTCATTTTATTTTGCCAATTATCCTAATCTTTGAAAATCAAACATTCAGGTGATACAACCTTAAAATTCAATGTTTTATCTGTTAACACGACATAGAAGACACGGACGTTTATAATTTCTCTGTAAAAGTTGTCTTCTACATGGAGCTCCATGTTGGAGCACTTTAACTCTGACAAAAACTTTAAGACGAGTTTTGTTCACTGACTGATTACTTATGTCAAAACGTTAAGCTGATGTTTAGCATAGAGGTATGAACTGAAACCAATGACATTCTGGAAGGAAAAACAATTCTAATATTTACCGCTTCAGTAGCGCGTTTTAGAAAATGGTTGGCAGTAACGTAACATGTATGCAGGTTGTATTTATTGGGCTCAAACATGCAAAATCANAATGGTTGGCAGTAACGTAACATGTATGCAGGTTGTATTTATTGGGCTCAAACATGCAAAATCACCAGGATGCTCCTTTAAAAGTCATAAGAAGGAGCGACATATCTAAATAAATCTAAATCTAAATCAAATCTTCTAATTTGGTAACCCAGCAAACACACGTTTATGAATTAACACGGCAAACACACGTCTATGAATTAACAGCAAACACACGTTTATGAATTAATTAACGAATCATTTTCCACATGAAAACCTGATGTTTTCTGATTTAAGGCAAAGATCTGCTCAGTTTTTCAGATTCTTCTTCATGCTGCAGCCAGCAGGGGGCGCTGCAGCACCAACACCCAAACCTAACCGCCAGCCTGCGTTTAAGGTTCATTTATGGTTTACAGATGGTTTATTGATGGATTATTGATGGATTACTGATGGATTTTTGATGGTTTATTGATGGATTATTGATGGATTACTGATGGATTATTGATGGTCAGATGCTGCTGCTTCCTGCTGTCATAAATAAAACAAAATACATCAAAAACAGGAACACAACAAGAAAACTAATCAAAGATAAAATATTAAATATCTGAACAAAGTATTATGTAACTTAATCATCTTTCTCTCCTGATTCTCTCTCTCCATTTATTTTCATCCATCAGTCTCTCCATCATTTTATCCCATTCTCCAGGCTTCTGCCTTCCTTCATAAAAACAACATTTTACTCATCTCATCCCTCACAGTCTTGTGTGTGTGTGTGTGTGTGTGTGTGTGTGTGTGTGTGTGTGTGTGTGTGTGAGTACCAGGCGAACGTAGTTGTGCAGCAGCGGCAGAGGGAAGAGGGACTCCAGAGCCAACTCATCCAGACACGACTCAGACAGACCTGTCACACACACACACACACACACATAAATCCTCAAATCTGATATTCTGTTCACGCTCCGTGGCAGCAGCGTGTTCACCCACACAGATACAATGAGAAGGTGTCCTCACACACACGTCATAGATTCAGTGTGTGTGTGTCTGTGTCTGTGTGTGTGTGTGTGTCCTTGGATGTCTAGAACAAGTGGAAATCAGCAGACAGAATATAAGCGTGTGGATTACACAGATACCGCCAAAACACCAAAACTAAACATGTGATGCAGCTTGTTGAGTTCAGTAGAAACTCTGATCACGTTTATTCTGACACGTTTCAGCTGAAAGTAACGTGTATGACACATTATAGCTGTGAAACATGTATGACGCATTATAGCTGTGAAACATGTATGACACATTATAGCTGTGAAACATGTATTACATGTTATAGCTGAGAAACATGTATTACATGTAACATGTGAAGGCTGTCAGAGTTTGGAATCATAAAGGCTGAAGACTGAAACGCTGAATCAACGCCAACACGCTGATGGTGGGTGGATGAACGGTCGATACGGACCGCTGAGTCACCGTTTCACACGCACACACACACACACACACGCATCCAGGCCTGTAGTAAATGCATCCCATCAGATGATTTCTGAAGGAAAATGGACAGAAAGAGACAACGGCAGGATTCATAGAAAAAAAAAAAAAAATCATGCTAACTACACGTGATCATGCTAATCAATAAATACCTTACTGGTTGTATTTATTGAGCTCAAACATGCAAAATTAGCGGTATGCTCCTTTAAAGATGCTACTGATAGCGCTAACTTTTAATAAAATCTGAGCATGAGAGACAAACTTTCAGTATCATGCGTGGCTCGTGTGTCTGCTGCCATGGTTACCAGTTTGATTCCCACTCAGGCTCAAACGTCACAGTATGGCATGTCATGCGTGTATTATGCGTGTGAGCGGCTGTGCTCTGAATGAACACAGGTTTGTACCTTTGAGGCGGATGGTGAGACGCTGGCTGAGAGGTTTTCTGATCAGATCCCACGGACACGACAGCATCTCCTGACCTGGCAACCATTCAGCGTCTCCTGTGTCCATGATGGACAGAACACGTTAGCATGAAAGGCAACCACACACACACACCACAACACACAAACAATATACACACAACACAGCCACAAACAACACACATACACACACAACAGAACCACACAAAAAACACATGCACACACACACACACACACACACTTGGGGCGGGGCTTGGATACAGCGTGCCCGCCCACCACCACAAGTAAATTTTCAACCTGTGGGAAACACTGTGATCACATGATGATCTACACCCAATCAGGTTCATCCTGTCACGCTGATCACATGATGATCTACAGCCAATCAGGTTCATCCTGTCACAGCTGATGACGGTGATCTACATTTATATAAATATAAAACTGAATAATATAATGATTGTAAACGCTGCACGAGTTCATGATTTTCCTACTTTCCCACAAGCACCTAAACACACCAGCAGCACAGAATTTAACATTAAAGAAGCTTCATCTGACGTCTGTGTAGGAAGAATTCTAAACAAAGCCATGACATCAGCTTCACCTTCATCTTATCTCCTCTTCATCACGTCTGAGCGCTCTCAGCCGAGACGTTCAGCAGACACTCAGAACGAAAAGCAACAGCTGAAGCCTCAGATACAAGAAACAGATAAAAGAAAGACGAGAAGAAGAACAGAGAGAGCCTCCGACCTGATTCAGACAGGAAGCAACTCCAGGAGGGAGAGAAAGAACGAAAAGATGAAAAAGAAGCAAGGAATGAACAGATGAAGAAGTGGAGAAAAGAAGGGGAAAGGAGGGGAATGAGTGAGCTGTATGTAGGAAATGAGGAGAAGATGGAAGGATGAAAGGGGTTAAAGAAGGGCACAAGCAAAAGGGGAGAGGAAAAAGAAAGAAAGGAATGTGGTACGGAGGAAAAGAGGTTAAAAAAGGAAGTATGCAAAAGAGAGAGAGAGAGAGAATGTTAGGCAGATAAGATTGAGAAGAAAGAAAGAAAGAAAGAAAGAAAGAAAAAGAAAGAAAGAAAGAAAGGTGGAAGAAAGGAAAAAAGCAACAAAGGAAACAAAAGAAGAAAAGAAACAGAATGAAAGCTGGGATGAAAGTGAGAAAAGGGAGAAGAGAGGATGAACGAATCAAATATTACATTCCATCTCCTCACCAATGAGGATGGAGGCGATGCTGTTGGGGCTGAGGCCCAGCGGGAGGCGCTGCGCCTCCTCCCTCACCTGCTCTCCACAGAGGATGTGGAGGTGGGAGGTGAGGGTGTGACCGAGGGCGACGCCCAGCTCAGCCCAGCGCATCGGCCGCTCCACGCACACCCTCCCCAACACCTGCAGACCGCCGGCGCCGCCCCCACCGTCCTCCTCCATGGCCTCCATGGGACACATGGAGGCTCCGCCCCCTCCAGAACCCTGCAGACACACCTGCACCCTGTAGGAGTCTGACCAGGAGAAAGACAGACAGAGGAGGAGTCAGGAAACGAGGAGGAGGAGTCTAGAAAAGAAGCAATTTATTACTATTAAAGGAGCATACCAGTGGTTTTGCATGTTCAAACCCAATAAATACAACCCACATACATGTTATGTTACTGTCAACCATTTTCCAAAAGATAAAACTATATTTTAGTTTTCCTGGTATTTTGCTAAATCCTCTAATCTTTCTAAATCAAATATTCAGGTGAAACAAACACCTTAAATTCAATGTTTCACCTGCTGTCAGGTACGCATGACTGCAGAAGGCATGGTCACTTTAATTTCTCTGCAAAAGTCGCCTTTTCCTGGAACTATATTTCCTGGCGGAGGCATACATCTTCTTCCATGTTTGATCAGTTAAATAAAGTAACTTTGACAAAAAGATTTAATAGACTTTTGGTTCTCTCTGATGATTATTTATCTTAGCACGTTTCAAGTCTCTGAAGATTTTTATGTCATATTGGAATGAACTGAAAGCAATGACAGTCTGGAAGGTAGGAAAAACAATTCTGATATTTACTGCTGCAGTAGCATGTTTTGGAAAATGGGTGGCAGTAACGTAACATGTATTTATCAGACTCCAACATGCTAAATCACTGGTATGGTCCTTTAAGTTCATGTCTATGACTAGAGATTAGTATCTTTTGTAACAACATTGATCCGTTCTGTCCTGATAAGTTTTTATACACATAATTTTTAGACTTTTTATTTAAATATTTACTGCAGTAAACACTGTACGACCTGAAGAAAGGAACGACGCAATTCAGTAAACGTGCAATATTCTGTGCTGTTAAAGGTCATAACATACAGGAAGACTCAGAAGATTTTATATATTTATAAATACATATTTTTAGACTTTTTATCTACATATTTACTGTCAGAGAAATTCTGACCCCCCTGTTTGGTTATGTGGCACTTTTATTTTGTTTGATTACATGTGAATGCACCATTAAGGATCGTTACAAATTTAGTTGTTCTCTGTGCAGCAACAATAAAGGCATTCTGACTCTGATTCTGATTCTCTGCTTCTGACTCTGATTCTCTGATTGACTCTGATTCTGACTGATTTTGAATCTGACTCTGGTTCTGATTGTGACTCTGATTTTGATTCTGATTCTGACTCTGATTCTGATTGACTGATTCTGATTCTGACTGACTCTGATTCTGACTCTGATTCCCTGATTCTGACTCTGATTCTGACCGATTTTGATTCTGACTGACTCTGATTCTGATTCTGACTGACACTGATTCTGACTCTGATTCTGACTGATTTTGATTCTGACTCTGGTTCTGATTGACTCTGATTCTGATTCTGACTGACTCTGATTCTGACTCTGATTCCCTGATTCTGACTCTGATTCTGACCGATTTTGATTCTGACTGACTCTGATTCTGATTCTGACTGACACTGATTCTGACTCTGATTCTGACTGATTTTGATTCTGACTCTGGTTCTGATTGTGACTCTGATTTTGATTCTGATTCTGAGTCTGACTCTGATTTTGATTCTGATAAGAACTTTGCTGATTTTTCAGACAACACACACTCAGACTCACTCAGGTTTTCCAGCAGGTCTTTGCAGTCGTCTGTTGCCACATCGTGGATGGTGCGATTACACATATCCCTCCGCTCGATGTCCTGCTCGCTGTGGCTGCACAGCACCTCCAGACAGTCCTACACACACACGCATGTACACACACATACACAGGCGCGCACACACACACACACACACAGTTAAATAACAATAGCAATATAGCATAAAATAGCAATTTTTTTGTTTTCATTTCAATTCCAGTTAAACACTCCGTCTAGTCTGGTGTCTGCATCATTCATTTAAAGGACCATACTGGAGGTTTTGCATGTTTGAGCCCAGTAAATACTACTGGCATACACATTATGTTACTAACAACCATTTTCCAAAACACAGAGCTGGAACAGTAAAGATTAGAATTGTTTTTCCTACCTTCCAGACTGACATTGGTTTCAGTTCATTCCAGTACAAGATATTTTAGAATTCTAAATCTAATTCTTGTTCTCCCCTAATCTTTCAAAATTAAATGTTCAGGTGATACATTCACCTTAAAATTCAGCGTTTCATCTGCTAACATGTACATCTGCATGTAAAAAGCACGATCATTTTTAATTTCTCTGAAAACCTGTTTTATCCTGGGACTATATTCCCTGGTGGAGTCATACATTTTCCTTCATGGAGCTCTGTGTCAGACCAGTTAATTTAAGTAACTTTGAAAAAAACATAACAACAACTTTTGATTTACTGTAATAGATTTAGATTAAGTTTCACGTCTCTACAAGTTGACTTTTATTGTGTACTGGAATGAACCAAAAACTAATGCAGCCTGGAGGGTAGGAAAAACAATTGTAAAATGTACCACTCCACCAGTAAAATGTTTGGTAGAAACGTAACGTGTGCAGGTTGTATTTTTTGGCCTCAAACATGCAAAATCACCAGTATGCTCCTTTAAGCTGAGTGAGCTGCTTGTAGGCAGCAAGGTCAGCTGTGTTGCCATGGTGACAGACAACCTGGCTGGACGTCTGTCACCGTGGCGACACTAGAGGCTGACAGTGGCTGACGTGTGCGTGTACAGAAACCTTGAGGCCTCGGGCGGCGGCCATGTGCGCGGCTGTCCAGCCGTCAGCGTTGGCCTGATTCAGCAGGTCAGGGGGAACTGTGAGGATACTGGAGTCAAAGGTCGCAGAGAGGTCACCAAGGGTTGGGTAGCAGAGGAGGAGTCGCAGCGTGTCCACATGTCCGGAGCGCACTGCCGCATGGAGAGCCGTGCAGCCGTCCTGCACAGAGACGCAGTTGAGTGTGTGTCCATGTATGGAGGATCATTCAGCTGACATCACTTCCTGTCACGTGTTGGATTGAGTTTGTGAACGACGTGACGTGTGTTTGCTGTTTGTTTCTGATCGTTTTTAACATGATTTCATAGAATAATAAGCTGCAGCAGAAAAAGCTCTGAGGGAAAACCAGAGAAAGGTTTGGTTTCTCTTCATCGGATTAAATGGTGGCTGCATGCTGATACCTGCTGCTGCATTTTAACGTCACGCCATCGTCTGCAAAACTCTGGGAAAATATGCTGATCAAACATTTGGTTCAGTCCAAAAAACAGCAAAATATGAGCTTTACTTCAAGATCTAACACCCAAATATTTGTTTTCCACCCTAAAAATGTAAAGATGGAAGTCCCACAGCACTGAAGCTAATGCTAATGCTGCTGATGCTAGCTAGCAAAGCTAAATGCAAGAGTTGTGCAAATCAGTGGTGAGAGCTCAGCATCATCCTGTTCCAGCCAGACGAGCGGCGATTTGAAGGTCTGGGAAATGTCAGGCATAATTAAAAATGGCATTGTGGCGTTTAAAAGTACTACAGAAACAAATTTGGTGTATGAAAAGGTAAGAGCTTCAGCTAGCTTACTTCCAGGTAACATAGCCTGGCGTGCTGCAGCTTCTGCTGCTGGATGAACTAGAATGACTCAGAATGGGGCTGAGGCTCTTATGGACAGAAAAGTGCTTCATTAATGTCGATGCGACAAACATTTGAGTTTTGGGAGACCTGCTGTGGAATCCTGGGACAGTTTGGTAAGCGTTAACCCAGTTTCCACGTGAAAGCGTTACATTTGACCCAACGTACCCGCTAACGGCTTCCTGTGCTGCTAGAAATACCCCAGACACGTTGGAGCGACGCTGGCAGCTTTCTGCCTCTGGTCGTCAGGCTAAATGTAGACCAAAGTGATAACTAAATAAAAAGTTTAGTCACGTGCTGCCACGGCAACTAATAACCCCCCATGGTCACCATGGAAACACAGGAAGCCCAGATTCAGATGTAGGTGTTAGCAGGTGAAACGCTGAATTTTAAGGTTCAGGTTCAGTTTGAAAGACGAGGGGATTTGAAAAAATAATACGAAGCCTAAAATATGTTTTGAAAAAGTCGTTGGCAGTAACATGTATGTGGGTTGTATTTGTTGGGTTTTAACACGTAAAGTCGCTGGTATGGTCCTTTAACTTGTGGTCCAACTCTGAAAGACCATAAGCTCCCTGTGAGTTTTTAGCAAAACTTGGCATAACGGCAACGTGTTACTGTCTGCTTCTGTCCCTCCTGTTTAATTTCAGGAAATCTAAGTGAAGGATGTTTAAAATGCGGCGTTTCTGCATGCGTGATGCGGCGTGCAGCAACTTACTGCGCTGCTGCACAAGCGCTCAGCACCGCTGCTCAGCAGGACGCGGACACAGTCCAGCATCCCTGCTTCACTGGCCAGGAACAGGGGGGTGTGGCCCCCCGCCGCCATGCCGTCCACAGCAGCTCCCGCAGCCAGCAGCACCTCCACGCAGCTGATACACACAAACACACACGCAAACACACAAAACACACAAAACACACAGCATGAAGCACAGACAGACAGGAAGAGAAAGTCCTGCACCTGTAGAGAGGAAGCTGACTACAGCGAAGAAACACACACTGACATGTCACACACACACACAGGCATGCACGCAAGCACACAAACACACACACACACACACACACACACAGAAACTCTGAGCAGCACCTGTTAGGAGACAAGGAAAGACATCAATCAGCCGTCCAGCAGCAGCCAGACAGAAAACTGAGCCGCTAACAGACCAGCGAGTCACCAGCAAACCAGCTAGCCACAGAATGACCTGTGCGTGTGTGTGTGTGCGTGTGTGTGTGTGTGTGTGTCAGCATGCCTTTTGGATATCCCCGCTCTATTAATACTGCTGTGATCAGATATTACAACACTGCACATTCCTGGACTGGTTCTGGATGTTGCTTTTTTTTGGCAACACAACGAATAACACACAACATGCAACGCACAACTCACAACACCCAACACACAACACACAATATATCAGGATCAGTGTAAGTACTCAGGCTGACGGCGTGGCGTGACGTCGTGTCAGTCCGAGTTCTGTTGAGGTTTAAAGGAGGAAAGGCTGTTTCATGGCAGGGCGGTGCAGGTTAGGGTCAGGTTAGGGTCAGGTTAGGATCCGGGTCTAACCCTAACCCCAGGGTGCCTCAGCCTCACATGAACAGGTTGAGAAGCTGCACTGACCTTCCCATCTCCCAGTTTCCACCACGTACCAGCCTTTGCATTCCCTCAGTTTGGGTTGTTAATTGTGTTTTTAATTTAGCGTTAACCGGTAATTTGGGATAGGAGGTGTAGGGCTGGATTTTAGGGTTAGGGTTAGGGCTTAGGCCGGATCCACATGCTAAGCGTTAGCGTTAGCACTGGGCGTTCAGCATTCTGCTGCACATGAGCGGAGTCTGAGCAGCGCCGCTCAACCTCGCGCTGAC
>VXCM01004415.1:0-43869 GCA_014773175.1 Lucifuga dentata
CGTAACATGTATGAAAATTAAATATATTAGGCTCAAACATGCAAAATGGACGGTATGGTCCTTTAACATCTCTCCATCTGTTTTTCACTGCTGCTTATCTTTTCTTGTCTTTCCTAAACAACTTGTGACCTCATCCATGAGGTCACGTGATCTTTGTTTGTTTGTTTGTTTGTTAGCAGGAAATCTAAAAAATTTACAGATTTGCATGAAATTTGGGGGCAGAGAGATAATGCTGAGAGGAAGACATGATTAAACTGCAGCATGGAGGATTCAGCCGGACTAAACGGCGTGGGCGTGAAAAACCCTCCGGTGGTTTTTGATGCATCGTAAGTGTTCAGATGACATTTTCTTCCTTTGTATCGATGTTTTTAAAAAAGGCCCATTAGCTCATTAGCCAGTTATTCTGAACAGGCTGACGGCTCTCCAGCTAATGAAAGTCCATGTGCTGTGTTTGTGTACAACCTGTTATCTGAGTGAAGAGCTCTTTCATTAGATGCTAATTAAAGCGTAGCTAGTGGCATTTTGAAAGGATGACGTGGCAGCAGATGAATGGATTGATGCTCTTTTTCTTCTGGTTCACAGGCTTCATCAGGTCATAACAGCCGGATGTGATGGGTTCGCTTTTCTCTCAGCGGCTTTCAGCAGAAACACTCTCAGATATCTGCTCAGATCAATGACAGGCTGTTAGATGCTGCTTTTCATTAGCCGCACACGGACGCCGACCGCTCGGCTTCTGCGGGATGCAAACAGGAAGTAACTTTGAATTGTACTGTAAGTAGAATTTTATTTTTTACTGCACTACATTTTAGGGAGGAAATAATGGGAGGAATTCATAAAACACAGTGCCATATCTCATCTTTTTCCTTTGTTATAAATGAATAAATAAACAAATAAAAACACAATGCCAGATTTAATGTGTGGATGAGAGCAAATATCATCAGACAGACTCTTGAAAAAATTTCTTTGTGAACCTTTAATATTTGTATTTGAGTATCCCTGTTTTAGAGCATCAGGGAATAATCTAGAATTTCCTAATAATCTCTGGAACCACATATAGCTTCTCTACATGAATCTAAATCATCTACAACTCATGTCATCATTCAGGACAATTTCAATAAAATGTCTTCATTTTTTACAGCTTCTTGCTAATTATTTTAAGCCTGTAAGTGCAAAATATTAACAGACATGTTGAATCATTTCATACATACATACATATAAAACTACTGTAAATACTCTAATATAAGCCGAGTTTTTATTACCAAATTTCACAAAGCTAATCGGGGGTCGGCTTATACACCAGAAATTCAGATTTGATCCCAGAGAAGGAAATTTCCAGGTGGAAATTCTACCCATTTCCACTACCATGGGAAATAGTTTAAATCATACCTTAGAATGAGACTAAACATGACTAAACATCTTATCAGCACATTGACGGTAATCAGCTGCTGAAATAAATATCATGTTTACTGGTACATGGATTATTTTCAGAAAATCAGAGGAATACTATGACAATACCCAGAAAAACAGGGAATTAGCTAAACAAATAAACTGATGAACAACATCAGAAGGTCGGCTTATACTCCAGGATACATGTTAAACTAGTTTTACATTGATTCTATGTGAAAATCTCTAGTGATTCCACACTTTAGAGCAGTGGTGTATAGATCCCATCTGGCCTGGGAATGTTTTGGGATCGTCCAGGAAGAGCTGAGGATGTGATGAGACAGGAATCCCAGGATGCTTCATTAGCCTCCATATACTTCCACACACCTTCCATCCTATCAGCGACTCCCTACATCTACTGCTGCAGGTAGAAAGTCTCACCTGCCTGTTTAAAGTCTGAAGGCTCTGTAAAGATTCACGCCGCTGGACCTTTACATGACTAAAATAAACACGGAGCAGCGATAGTGAAGCTTCAGTCATCTGCAGCGTGTTCAGACATGATGCCGTTTGGACGGAGGAGAATTAGATTGTGAGTATTCCCTCTCCATCGCTCCATCTTTCATTCCTCACCTCACACTTTTGCTGCTTTATGACCCAATAAAGCATTTGTCCTCCGTTTCTGTTTCTCTGCGCTGATACGCATCGCTTCTGCGGTAATATTGTTAAAAATATTGCTTGGCTGGGATGTACAATATCCTCCCTTTAATAAACAGGGTTATGTGATCAAAGCCGGCGAGGGAAAAGCTGGACGGAGAGGAAGAAAAGAAGAGGAAGAAGAGACGGGAGACGAAGAGTAGCGGAGCTTCATGTCCATAAAGCCAACGTGTGTGTGTGCATGTGTGCGTGTGCGTGTGCGTGTTGTGTATGTGTGTGTGTGTGTTTTGACGAGACACAACATCAAACAAACTTTGTTTCAGCGAGACACACACACACACACACACACACACACACACATACACACACAGATTCTGGGGTTTTCTCAGAATTTAAAGTAGATTTTCTAATTTTATTTTCCACTGAAATCAGATTTTTGCAGATTAAAGGACCATACCATCATTTTGCATGTTTGAGCCTAATATATTACATTTTCATACATGTTACGTTACTGACAATCATTTCCCAAAGGATAAAACCGTATTTCAGCTTTCCTGATATTTTGCTAAATCTCTTAATCTTTCAAAATCAAATATTCAAGTGATACACCCACCTTAAAAATCCATGTTTCTCCTGCTAATAGTTACACAGCCTTATGAAGTCACGGTCCTTTAAATTTTTCCATAAACGCAGGTCTTCTTTTGGGACTATATTCCCCGGTGGAGGCATACATTCACTCCACGCTTTTTATTGAGCTTAAACACTAAAATTACATAACTTCTAAAAAAACCTGAATACACGTCTTGTTGGTGATGATGGATTACCTATCCCAAGAACGTTTACAGTATCAACAAGTTGATTTTAATAGCAGAATGAACTGAAACCAATGGAGGTCTGGAAGGTAGGAAAAACATTTTTAATTCACCGTTCCAGTAGTATGCTTTGGGAAATGATTGTCAGTAACGTTACATGTATGAAAATTGAATATATTAGGCTGAAACATGCAAAATGGGTGGTATGGTTCTTTAAAAAAGCTGCACTGTTTTAAAAACAAAAACAAAAAAAATCCATTCCAAGACTGGACAATAAATTTTGACTGATGAAAATCTTCATGTTTCACCTTTGAACAAATTTTCTATTTGTTTCTAACAGATTCTTGATTCTAGAAAAATAATTTAAATAAGTCTGTAATGGGAGAATTTGTGAAAATATGGTAAATTTTAATGTTTTTGAAGGAAAAAAAATAAATCTTTTTAAAAATGAAATTTTAAAAATCTACAAATATTCTACCAGAAGAAAGTGAAAAATGATTCGGAGAGGAATTGGATAATTTTTCTAAAATAAAACTTTTTTTTATTCAAAATTTTTAAAATGTTTTAAGACTTTTCTCTCTTTTTTGATGACATGTTGGAATTTTCTACAGAATTTTAGAATTTTGAGCTTCTGTTTGCATTTGCAGGATACAGGAGCTCGTCTCCCTGAGGACGCGTAAAACTCGACCTGTTTGGATTTTAATCTGAGGTTGGAGCCCAAACCTGAAATCTGCCGCTTCCTGTTTTCATTGTCACATCTGTCGCTGCTCGCAGGAAAAGGTGAGAAATGGCGTCATTAATGTGGCGTAACAGCAGCTGTGGTGAGCGTGGGCAGGAAGTCCCAGCGGCGGCAGAAGAGCTCTGCTTTCATAACGAGCTTTTCAGAAAGACGGGCTGGATGGAGGAGAGGGAAGCTCGCCCACCTGGAACGACCCGTCCATCATTCCAAACACTTCACAACAAAGGATTCATATCTGGGCGTGTTTTCAGATGCCGAATCAATCACGGCGCAACTGAAGGATGATCCCACTGATTACATCTGAGCAGCCGATAAGAATCTCCGCTGAACCGCTTTGGCTCAGCTTCCTTCCTGAGACTCTGTAATCTCACCTGATCAGGTTGCCTAATTGTTTTTGGCTGTTTGACCAACTAGGAAGCTGATAAATGTGCTCGTTATGTTTTAATTAAAGAGTGGCTTCATTCAGCGGCCCAAACCCAGTCTGCAGCCAGATTACTTCCCTCATTGTTTGGGGGCAGGATTCACACACACACACACACACACACACACGGTCTCTGGATGCAGCAGCAGAAACACAAACTAAAGGATCTTCTCTAACAAAGGTCAGAACCTTTATTAAAACTCTGATTTAATCAATAAATCTGTTTTCTTAAACATCATGTAAACACACGTATCTGAATTAAATCGGCATAAATCAGCGTTTTTACTCTGAGTAACAACCTAAATTCTGACTGTAAAAAACAAAAAAAAACAACCATCGGTGTGTAATCAGGTGAAATCGTCTCTCTTCCTCATAGCCGATTAGCAGCAAGTCGCTACATTCAGCCTGTTCTGTTACTTTCATGCATGAAAACATGATTTTTCTTTTATCGACATACATGTGGCGTGTAGAACACGTGTAAACAAATTGAGCATAATTCATAATTTTTTTTTAAAATGGTGACTGTGCGGCATCACGCTAAATAAGTGTCGTGATGATTTCCTTTCCTTACGTTAATCAGAGCATTGCCGTCCCGTTACTGACATGTTGCCAGGTGAGTCTCAGGTAAAATGAAAGCAGAGCAGAGTTAACGAGGGACGATTCGTCCTGATTCATCTGATCTCAAAGCAAAATGGACGAGTTCCACTCTGCTTCAGCTGCTTTTAAAAGATGAGAGATAAGAGATCCGCACACTACAGGGAGTCCAGCACACAGGGGAGAGGGAGGGAGAGAGAGAGAGAGAGAGAGAGAGCAAAACAGAGAGCAAGAGAGAGAGNCACAGGGGAGAGGGAGGGAGAGAGAGAGAGAGAGAGAGAGAGCAAAACAGAGAGCAAGAGAGAGAGAGAGAGGATGAAGGTGGAGGCAGAGGTGATCAAATCTCACCATTTAAATAAACTGATCAGCTTATCGATCACATTCATTGATCACTAACATGAGGCAAATCCTGTAGAAATCGTCACTCACATTTCATCCTGATGGCCTGATACTACTACTACTAATGTTACTACTACTACTACTACTACTGCTACTACTAATGCTACTACTACAACTACTAATAATAATAATAATAATGCTACTACTACTACTACTAGTACTAGTACTCCTCCATTTGTGCTGGTGAGTCCTGCTTCCTCTTTTTCCATCATGCATCACTCTGCCTGCTTTAAGACAAAGCAGACACAGGAAGGACAGAGAGAGGACGTAATAAATCAGGTCAGATATGGATAAAAGTTGTGATTAGGATTAAAAGGCTCTGTCTGTGGAAACATGGAAACGCTCCACGGGTTTTCCTGAGTGACTCAACGTTACAGAAACACACAGATTACAGAGAACCTCTCCTCTCAAACTTCTGTTTGATTCCATTCATTTGTTTTAATGTTTATAAGATCCATTTATTACTGTTTTTGAAACATATAAATCCAGTTTAAAGTCAAGAAATAGAATTTTACTTTTTTATTGTTTTTTTTTATTGTTTTTTTTTTTCTTTTTTTGTCACCTAAAAAGCATCACTGTAAAAAAAGAAAAAAATCATTTACAGGACAGGACAACATGTTTTGACCCCTGGACTTTTTGTTTTTCCAATCCTGTCAATTTTCTATGTGATTCTAGAAAATTGTTGATTGGAAAAACAATTGCAAAGGAAGAAATTATAGGGAAAAAAAATCTTAAATATTATTATCATTATTATTACTGTATAGAAGTTATTGATTCCAGAAAGTTCTACAAAGTGAAAGAGTTAAAAAAAAAAAAGGCAAAATTTTCTGGTGAAATTCTACCAAAAAAGCAAAAAAACAAAATCATTCATCTATAAATCCATCCATCCATCCATCCATCCACTCCATCATCTATCCATCCATCATCCATCCATCCACTTATCATCCATCATCCATCCATGGCGTGGTGCAGCAGCAGCAGCATGTAGCAGCAGACTGACCTGTGCTGGTGGAGCGGTTGAAGTTCTTCTCCTCCTGCATGAGTACCTGGTTGCATTCTTCCTCATCCTTCACGTGCTGCATCACCACGGCACAGTCTGGGTGGATGGCCTCTGCCTGAGGAGGAAACTGACAAAACAGAAAAATCTAAACTCTGTCTCCTGAGTTTAATCTTATCTGATGCATATTTTAACCACATCAAACTCCAGAGAAGAAAGCCAGAGTTTTCTTCTCTGACTATAAACGAATCCGCCCTCTGGACGGATGAAACGTGGGAGAAAAAACAACTTAAACTCCAGACATCGCCTGTCGAGCTCCTTCACTTTTCATGCCTGCTGAAGGACGTGAGGAGGAGGACAGAAACCAGCAGAGGAAAAAGATGCATATTTACATATGTCTGATTCCTGCAGACACTCCAGGCTGCAGTGACATGACATCAGCCCATCAGCCACAGACCCGTTGCATTTAACCCACATTTTAATCCATTTAGTCGCATTTAACCCACATTCCACATTTTAATCCATTTAGTCGCATTTTTATCCACATTTTAATCCATTTAGTTGCATTTTAACCCACATTTTAATCCATTTAGTCGCCTTTTAACCCACATTTTAATCCATTTAGACACATTTTTATCCACATTTTAATCCATTTAATCGCATTTTAACCCACATTTTAATCCATTTAGATGCATTTTAACCCACATTTTAATCCATTTAGTCGCATTTTAACCCACATTTTAATCCATTTAATCGCATTTTAACCCACATTTTAATCCATTTAGATGCATTTTAACCCACATTTTAATCCATTTAGATGCATTTTAACCCACATTTTAATCCATTTAATCGCATTTTAACCCACATTTTAATCCATTTAGACACATTTTAACCCACATTTTAATCCATTTAATCGCATTTTAACCCACATTTTAATCCATTTAATCGCATTTTAACCCACATTTTAATCCATTTAGATGCATTTTAACCCACATTTTAATCCATTTAGTCACATTTTTATCCACATTTTAATCCATTTAGTTGCATTTTTAACCCACATTTTAATCCATTTAGTCACATTTTTATCCCACATTTTAATCCATTTAGATGCATTTTATCCCACATTTTAATCCATTTACTCGCATTTTAACCCAAATTTTAATCCATTTAGTCACATTTTATCCCACATTTTAATCCATTTAGATGCATTTTAATCCACGTTTCTGTTCACGTCGTCAGTAACATAAAATCCACCTAACTGGTTTGGAGGTGTCTCGTTAGTTGTTAATTGTTGTTAATTACATGAGAGGAGGAGAGCTTTGCTGCTATTGGACAGAAAAACCCAGATGTGTTTGTCACAGTCAGTGGTTCTCCAGAGCCCACAGCTTGAGAACCGCTGGCCTGTACATCTCTGTTTGTGTCTTTTCTGTTTGCTTCAAGGTTCAAGATGTGAAGCTTTTATCATCTTGTACACAAAGAGCTGGTTTCTACGCTGCAGGTGGTGAGATTCTTCCACAAAAATAAAACACATAAAACCATTAAATAAATAATATAATTAATACAACAGCATGTAGCATGTAGCATGTGTTATTTTCCATATCTGGGAAGTTTTGGAGTAAACTGGGTAGCCCTCAGACTCCTATCACAGGGTTGTTTATACCAGTAGCACTAACAAGTGTGTGTGTGTGTGTGTGTGTGTGTGTGTTTGTGTGTGTGTGTGTGTGTATAACTGTGACATAAGACAGCACAGTGATAAACTGCATTGCTGGTTTATAGAACAACCTGATTTATAAAAGCGAGATAAGACGGCAGCATGCTGTCTTATCCAATACAAAACACATCAGTTCAGCCATAAAATGTGTTTAAAATGTGGTTTAAATAGTTCATATCAATAAAAAACAGCAAAGCCCTGTAAAGTTATCCTCCAAAAGTAACATAAAGTCATTACAAGTAAAATCCTGCATTCAAAATTACACTTAAAGGGACATTTTATCCAGATTTTTACGTTCTTATTCTGATTTAGGATTTGTTCAGAACCTTTTCAATGTCTTTATGTGCAAAAACCCACACCATCCACTTCTGCAGCACTGCTATGCACACTGAGTGAAAACAGGATATTTTAACGTACTGTCTCTTTAAGGCTCCCCTCCAAAAACAAGCCCACTTTGTTCTGATTGGCTGCATCAGCCTGAGCTGTCGACACCCATGTATTATGAAATACGGATGCTAACCAAACACATGCTAGTCTCGTTTTAACCAGGTGTTAAATTCACATGTTGATGTCAACATGTAACCGAATTAAAGGACCAATCAGAACGAAGCTTTCCTCTTACTGGATGCATTTCTATTGCTAAACATTCGCTCATTAGCCTCATGCAGGGTGGGTGTGTCTAACCAGGTGTGTAGGCAGGTAAATTCACGTGGTACATGTTGATGTCAACATGTTACAGAAGTAAAGGACCAATAAGAAACAAGCTTTCAGGCTACAGACTGAGAAAAGTTTTCACATTGTTTGTCTGCTTACAATAAAACTTAAATTAAATAAATAAATTTAAGAAGAAGAAGAAGAAGAAGAACAAAATTACAATTTTTTAAAATGCTATATTAAAAGGGTTAAAAGNAAGAAGAAGAAGAAGAAGAAGAACAAAATTACAATTTTTTAAAATGCTATATTAAAAGGGTTAAAAGATATGAATTAATGAAATATATTAAGTGTTATACAAGAGAAAACCACTAAATATATGATGGTTTCAAAAAAATGTTTATATTTTTATTCGATTTTCTTTTATTTATTTGCATTTTTCTTGTTTTGTATTTTTTTCTTGTGATTTGTTTTGTTTGTTTTTTTTGCATGACAGCATTTTTTAGGACGGTAACCAGGATTTTTATTTCCATTAAACTCTTAAAATGAACATTGGAAAGCCAGAATAAGATTAATGCCAGAACATATATATATGTGTGTGTGTGTGTGTGTGTGTCTTTAGAGGATACACTTTAATTATTGTATCCCTCAGCAGTAAATGGCAGCAGTTTGTGTGGCTGCATTGTAATTTAAATTCAATCTCTATCCTAACGGGTCGTGATGAAAGGTCGCTGATAGCCTGAAGCCAGCCGTCCTCTCGCCGCCATCATTTACATTCAAAAGACCGCCATAAAGGGCGGATCATCAGCGTGTCGTTTAAGTGTGTGTTTGTGTGTGTGAACGAGAGTAAAATAACAAAATTAAGAGCATAAATGTGGGCGAGTAGAAAATAATTGAGTTGGATGTTGTTCCAGCAGCCGGCGGGTCAATAAGCTGCTGCTTCATCGATAGAACAATCTGGAATGAAAAGGGAGAAAATGAAGTGAGGAAGCAGAGATGCTCAGTGCTGATACAAGGGCTGATTGATAAGTTTAGAGCCCAGCATAAAAAGCTCAGAGATGTTATTATTACTATTTTTTAACATTCTTCTTTCCCTGTCTGTCCATTCTGTGGTTACTAATAAACTAATGAAAGCTCAAATTTTCAGCGTCACAGTAAGATGCTACTGAAATATTAGAAAAAAGGATTCCATCTATCATCTCTGCTTATCCTGTGCAGGTTCATGGGATGAAATAATATTTACAGGATCAAAAAGGTAATAACTCCTGTCAATGAAGGTAAAGTATGCAACAAAAAGACCTATAAGAACTGATTGCTAAGTTTAAGCTCATCAAACTCGAAACAACTGTGCTAACGATGATGCTAACGATGATGCTAATGATGATGCTAATGATCTTATCCAATGATGCAGGGAATTTATCAAAAACAAAGAAAAATCCTCCACAGCTGATATGAGGTCATCATCTAAGGCCAAACGAGCTCTAGCTAAAGCCTGACGGGGCTAAATGAGCGTAGAGCAGCATGGGTGCTGAATCACGGATAACAGCCAGGAAGTCTGTAATTGCTGCAGGTTGGTTGAGTTTGTCGGTCTCGTACAGCTCACAGAGGCTTGGAAACTTCTGGAACCAGTGAGTAAAGGTGAGTTCAGACTCATAACACCTGCAGCAAAACATCGTCAATACATTTTTTTGCTGCAAAAGAAACTTGGATCGCTAGCTTCTTACGGACTTCGATTTGTGGAAGAAGAAAATCCCGCTCACACATGGTCTCGTGTTACTTCCAATGACACTGTTTTCATGACTGAGGGTGATTTAACACGATAAGCAGAATTTTCACTGCAGAGAGTGATTTGCACATCGCTCAACTCCCGATGTCCTGCGCCATGGTCACTGCATGGAACACTGTGCTGATGTAGCAGCACAAGCTAGCGATGTAGCAACACAAGCTAGCAATGTAGCAACACAAGCTAGTGATGTAGTAACAAAGCTAGCAGTGTAGCAACACAAGCTAATGATGTAGCAACACAAGCTAGCGATGTAGCAACACAAGCTAGCAATGTAGCAATACAAGCTAGTGACATAGCAACACAAGCTAGTGATGTAGCGTCATCAAAAAGCGCCCGGGCTTGACGCAGCCACATTTGAGGCAGAAGAAGATGATTTGCTGTTGTTTTACTCTGGAGAAGAAAACCAGATCACAACTCTGTTAGTCGCTCTACGCAGGTTATGAGTTACATCACATAACTGTTCTCTCATTGGTTGCGTGTTGGAAAGGTCACAGCAGACAGGTCATAGTTGAACGTGGTTGAATTCTTAGCAGAGAATCTGACGTCTGCGTGGTTTGGAGTTTGGAGAATTCCAAGTCAGAAACTCGGACAACAACATGGTGACAAACATGGTGAACAGAAACACGTTTTTTGTGGTTTTTGACATGTTGCACAGCTGTGACATGTTAGTTTTAGCTGACCTTCCTTACCTGTCGTTTCTTTGCAAATCACGCAGAAATAATTCAAGTAGATTCCCTGTAGATGTTTATAACAGTCACAAATTTTCCATATAAATATGAACTTGCAGTGGGCGTCCATGTTTTTCCGACTAAAAGCCCTGGAACATTAAGATCGGAACTCAGGAGAACTGACTTGGACCTTTCTGGGTTTTCAGTATAATAGATTACAGCATAATAATTCTAATAAATTCTCACTTCCACTTATGTATGTGTTGGGGTCAGAACTTATCAATCAGCTGAAGAATCCTTTGTGTCTAGTTTCCACAGAGAAAAGAACAGGAGTCAGAGTTCAAATCTGGATCGAACGGAATTTAAAAAAAAAAAAATCTTCAATCTGAATTTTCTGTTTTCTGACTTTCAGGCTGAGAAAAAGAAGAAAATATTAATGTTTTCTCTTTGCTGCTGCTGCTACTGTGTGTGTGTGCGTCCAGAGAGAAAGTGCTGTCTTCCTAATGGACTCACAGGGGGAAATATGAAGCCTTTTTTATTTATTGGCTCTTTATTTCAGATGTTTTTTTATGTCTCATTTTTTAATTCTTTGTGTTTCTCTAATGACGATAAATTCCCGCCAAATCAGATTAATTAGCCAATAAAGGAAAAAAGTCTACATGTCCTTTATGCTGGAAACCTCAACGGGTTAAAAATAGACCAATCGCCGTTAGAGTCACGTGATCCGCTGGGATTTGACACCGCAAATTATCAGTCGACAGGAATCCAGTTCTAAGGGAATAATCTAGAATCAAGTGAAGAAGAATTTTCTTATTTTTTCTTAAGCATTAAATTAATCATTTAGTCTAGAAGTTTTCTTTCATTTGCAGAATTATTTTACTTTTTTTTTCATTTTCAAATTTTCTTGAATCAAAAAAAAAATGAAAAAACTTTCTAGAATCAATAATTTCCTAGAATTTTAGTTTCAGAATTTCTTCCCATTTTTTCAACATTTCAAAAAGAGACCAGCAAAAATGTCACAAAAAAATGTCAAGATCATAAGCCAAATTTCATAACCATTCTAAATGTTTTATCTGTCAATCTCTTCTCCACGCGGTCACGTGCTTGTTTGTTTGTTTGTTTGTTTGTTTGTGTAGTTTCACTCACCGTTAAACAAACCGTCAGCTGCAAACACAGGTGAAGAAATGCCGCCATCCGGTTCCACGAACTTTTAAATGTGAACATGCTGCAGAAAATAAAAAGACGCGTTTATTCTGAAGAAAAAAAAGCCCGAGAAAAAAACACGGTAACGGAGATTCTTTGTCTGTGGCAGAAATGAGTTTTTTGCTTCAAGATGGCAATAATCGATAAAATGCGTCAGGAGGACATCTGTGTGTGACGAGGAATTGTCTCCGTGTGGATCTCAGCGTGGATCTGATCTCAGCGTGGATCTGATCTCAGCGTGGATGTGATTTCGCTCTGAGCAGCGAGCAGACTGATCTGAGCAAGGTGAACTGCTCCGTGAAAACAGCAGAGAACACACACACACACACACACACACACGGCCGGTCTGAGCCTTTTCGTGGGCTGATTACGTAATGAGCCCCTCGAATGCGAAAATGTTCATATCAATAATTAACAAAGATTAATTATCATTAAAAATATTCAGAGACTTAAGCTGTTTTAACTTAAAACAGTTTCAAGTGAAATAAAATATTTCATCTTAAAGATACTCACAACTTTTCTGAAAACATCCCTGAAACCCAAGATTTGATGTCGCAGTAATTCTATAACCTGTTATTTGATTAAAAAAATAATAAAAAAAAAAATAAAAAAAAATTTAATCTGGGATTTAAATCTGCATTCATGTAACTTCCTGAATTTATTTGTAATAATAAAAATAACATTTTAACCACTCCCACAATGAATTTGTTATAATCCCAAAACAGTTTTAGGTCCAACATTTCCATACTTTTGAGGGGGTTGGGCTTACAAACGAAAACTAGCATTTATATTTTGAATTCACTTTAGCGCCCCTGCTGGATTGTTTTGCAGTATATTGTCCTTTTGGAAAATCTTTCTGTTTGTGGTCATTTCCAGACAATAAAAAGTCACAAACATATGAGGAGCAGAAAAAACAAATTAGGAAGGTTCGGAGTATTTCAACCAAAATAAATCAGTGCAGAATAAAAAAAAAAAAAAAAAAAAAATGGTTCTTCCAATCTGAATAAGAAACCGTGATGACATCATCAGTGGGCGTGTCTTGTACCTCCACCAAGGTGAAAAACATCGGAGAAGTCGAAATGTGTGTTTTTTTGGCTCACGTAGCGTTGCTGGATTGAAGGGGAAAAAAACGTATAAAATGATAAAAAATTTGCAGGTTAAAAAAAAAGCAGTTTTCCATCTTTTAAAGATCGACTTTGAGGTTCCTTAAAAAAATAATAATCCTGTTATTCCACTGGTGACACAAAGTGGCTGTGACACCAAACAAAAAGAACCGGACGGAGAACCAGAACATTTTTTGGTGGAAAATTGTTATCTGTGCACACACACACACACACACACACACACACACATTATTCCTGGACTTTAAATCAGCCTTTTCACACTTTATTTTATGTCTGTTGTCACATGACGGATGCTTTTATGGATTTTTATGTACAAATATTGTTCAAGATCAGTCTAAGTGTGGGTGTGAGGTGTAGGAAGTTATATCATACGTGTGTGTGTGTGTGTGTGTGTGTGTGNGTCTAAGTGTGGGTGTGAGGTGTAGGAAGTTATATCATACGTGTGTGTGTGTGTGTGTGTGTGTGTGCGTCCTTGTATTGCTGCAGGACATCTAATGTAAGCTGTTAGAACAAAGAGAAAGTTAAACAGCAGCTGACGGAGCCTCAGCATGTGTGCACCGTGCACGTTGCTCCGTGCACGTGGAGGTCGGTCAATGACGCCGTTTCCTGCGGCTGCTTCCAGACCAACAAAAAGGACTCAGCAGACACAAAGAAGCAGCTTCACCTGCTTCGTGTTCTACGCTGGAATATTGATACCGTCAACGCTCCGATTAATATGCTGAGTGTCCGTGCTACATATGTGTGTGTGAGAGAGAGAGAGAGAGAGAGAGAGAGAGAGAGAGAGAGAGAGAGANGAGAGAAAATGTGCATGAGAAAGGGAGAAAGAGAAAGTATAAATGTGTGTGTGTGTGTGTGTGTGTCTTTGTATTTTTGTTTGTTGATTTTTTTGGTCTGAACCAAAGCATGTGGTAAATAAATGGAGCGTTACATGAATGCAGTCGCTGTTTCAGACCAGAGCAAACGATCACAGATCAGAGGTTACATGCAGAGCGTGAAGCAGAAAGTTCAACACGAACGTGAGGAAACACGGAATCATGTTTGACCTTTGACCTGACCCTTGCTGCAGAACACAAGCTGAACTTCTCTGTTTTTACATATCTGCTCCTCTGTGGGTTAGTGTGTGTGTGTGTGTTCCTGGCTGGACACCTGCTGTTTGCAGCTGTTTCTCCCCACAGAGATGCTTAACACAAAAATAGAAATTAAAGGAACAAACAGTCCAGATGTGCCTGGATGTGTGTGTGTGTGTGTGTGTGTGTGTGTGTNAAACAGTCCAGATGTGCCTGGATGTGTGTGTGTGTGTGTGTGTGTGTGGTATTCTAACAGCTTTTATCTGAGGCAAAAATCTCAAAGTTTTATCTTTCATCATTCACTTCGCTTTACCTAAAAGCAGCTAGAAGTCCTGAGAGGATCGTCTTGCTCTTTAATATTTGTCCTTATAAATCCATCAGGACGCTTCAAAGCGGATAATTCATCAGCCCGTCACTGAATTTTTATTTTATTTTCCATCTGAAAGCTGCACCATAAAAGCAAAAATCCTTTTCCTGATGGGACGACAAGTTTTTGGCTTGAGAAAATTAGGACTTTTTTTTTTGTCAAACCAGTAAAACACACAGCAGAAACACATTTAGCTCTCGCTTGTTCGCGCTCGCTTTTTATCGTCTTCACAAAGATTTTTTTTAAATTTATTTCTCAAACCAAGAATACAATCACAAAATTTCTTGAATCCAATACAGCAGAAGTTTTTGAGATTAAGATTTCTTTTACATTTTCCCCCTAAATTCCATCTAGATTTAATTCTACTTTAAAATCAATTTATATCTAGATAAAAACCCTTTTCTAAGATTTAGAGCCTGTGTTTAAATACCGTTAGCTTAGCATAGACAAACCTGTCTATGCTAAGTTTATTTAGCCTTAGCTCAGCCTACATCTATGCTAGTTTTAGTTAGCCTTAGCTCAGCCTACGTCTATGCTAGGTTTAATTAGCCTTAGCTCAGCCTGTCTATGCTAGTTTTAGTTAGCCTTAGCTTAGCCTATCTCTATGCTAACTCAGCAGTGTAGCCTGATGGGGCTCACCTCTGTCAGGCTTTTTTCCTTCTCACATGACTTTTGCTAATTAGTCACTGTTTCCCATAATGCATCTTGCTAATTCACTTCCCTCTCTTTTTGGTTACATGGGCCCTCCTCACACGTGTGTGTGTGTGTGTGTGTGTGTGTGTGTGTGTGTGTGTTGGGGTCCTGAAGCTCGGCTGAGACCAGAAGTCCATCCAACTGGCTTCAGACCCTGATGATGACCTAGCCTGGTGTCTGCTGTGTCCAGCTGGCTCCTCCCACAATGGAGCACNCCCCCCCCGCAGTCATATTTTACTCATCATAACATTGATTTCATATTGAAGAAACTGACACTGGATCATTGATTATTTGTTCACATTATTCTTAATATTTCCTTGTTTTTGATCTTTATACTTTGCCTGTTTCCACATCTGCTCGTCTGATGAGAGGACATCTCTTTGAACAGTCTCTCCCAGGGTTTCTTCCATTTTCCTTATATAATAAATAATTATTACATAATAATAAGGTTTTTGGGAAGTTTTTCTTCATCTTCTTAGACAGTTTGGTTGGTCAGGAACCGCTAATGTGTGTGTGTAAAGCTCTTTGAGACGTTGATGTGATCCTGGAATACACAAATAAATCTGACTCGACTTTAGAAGAAAATCAGTTCAACAATTTTATACAGATAATTTTCTTGTTTGCTTATTTCCAGGTGCTGACACGTGCTGAAATGATCTGATTCATATTTTTGATCATTTGACAAAAAAAGATTTCAGGACTTGGTAACACAAAAAAAAAAAAAAAAAAAAATTAGGTGAGAAGATGCAGATTTTTAAGGTGTTTTTAAAACTAAAACAAAAAAAACACACAAATGAAAGAGAAATGAAAAGCAAAACTGCAAAAACGACGTCAGACTCCAGCCTGTTCGTTTTCCCTCCACCGTCATCGCTGCTGCTTTATCTTTTTCATTCGTGCATCATCTTCCTCCTCCTCTTCACACGCTGGTCCTGCTGCTGTGTAAAGAGGAAGATGAAGATGTAAAGCTGCGATGTTTTGGTCTTTGGGGACATGGTGACGCAGCAGATGCGATGGAGTTAACCTTTAGCATGCTAAATTATGCAGGCCGCCGCTCCCCTGCGAACGTTTCCCATGACGGCCTGTAATCTGTTCTCTCATCACGGCGGATCCCAGAGGAGCCGATGGCATACAGGCTGAAACAAGTCAGAATTCATGTCAGACTCACAAACCCGAAGATACAGCGACGCGCTTAATGACGCATTCATGAGCGCTAATACCGACAGGTTATTAGCAGAGCATATGGCTCTGAATAAAACCACTTCCTCCTTATGGGAGAACAGCAACGTTTTTATGAGTTTCAATGGAGACGTCCATCAAAATGTAAAGAGATCCTGTTTAATCTTTAATTCAAATGGTTCGTTAAGAGAAAAATGAAGACATGCGCATAAATAAAAAGCCAACGTTAAAGATGGTGGAGGTAGAAGGATGATGAAATCTTAAAGATGAATTCAACGTTTTCTTTCTTCCAAGCATGACAAAATGCAAAATTAATGCTTCAGTATTATGGATAAAACAAATCTGTGGTACAAATTTGGACAGAAAATTCAATTTTATGTTCATATATGAACAGAGTCTAATAAACACACACACACACACACGCACGCACACGCCATTACCAACAAACATTTTCCAAAACATAAAACCATTTTTAGTTATGTGTTATTTTACCGGATTCATTAATATTTCAAAATCAAATGTTCAGATAATACACAAACCTTAAACTTTAATGTTTCACCTTCTAACACCTATGCATGATTGTAAGTAGTAAAAGTTGTGTGACATCATTCAAAAGCAAATGTCACAAAGTGCTTCACAATAAAAACCATCAAAATAAATCTATAAAATACCTACAAATAAAAACAGTATGCTACCTAAGAAATATACAAATAAATTAAATATGCAACAGAAACAGGCTACCGGAAAGCAAATTTAATTTAAAAGATAAAAGATAAAAGGGTCTTAAGCTGCTTTTTAAAAGAATCCACTTCTACAAGTTCACTTGTAGAACACATGATAAAAGTCGTCTTCTGCTGGGACTATATTTCCTGGTGGAGGAATACATTTTCTTCCATGTAGCTGCATGTTAGCTTTGAGATAAAAAAAATTTAACAGATGTCGTATTTTGCTGTGATGGATTATTTATCTCAAATACGTTTCAAGTGTGTACAAGTTTGTTTTTTTAAAAGCATACTGGAATGAACTGAAACCAATGGCAGGCTGGAAGGTAGGAAAAACAATTCTAATATTTACAGCTCCAGTAGTATGTTTAGGAAAATGGTCGTCAGTAACGTAATGTGTATATGTGTTGTATTTATTGGGCTCAAACATGCAAAAACCACCGGTATGGCCCTTTAAAACCCATGGCCGCTCCCCTGCTGCTTTGCCCTCAGGTGTATGAAGGAAGCGTTCATTAATGTTCAGCCGTGTAGAGGTCATTCAGAGGTGACAGCAGCATCAAAGCATCAGGAGGAAAGACAAATATCCAATCAGGCGTCCCGTTAAAAAAAACCTTTAAAAACCATGAGAGAAGCTACACGTCTGAACACTTCACCATGATCATACATGATAACGTAAAGCTCAGCAAAAGATACGGGGCGCTTCAAAGGCAGATGGAATATGGAACATAAGCGTAACAGACGTTTCATCTCATCAGCGGTCAAAGTTACGGAGCTTTGAACTCATCTCAGTGCTTCACGTCCTGAGATGTGGCTCCAGTTTCCTGCTGTCAGAAGAAAACATCAACGCTGTAAAACTCCTCTTCATCTTCTGCACAGAGGACGTTTGCTGACCGATGGCTGACATTTGGACGGGAACTCTCCGTGGAATCGTCAGTACAAACAATGAGACACTGTGGAAAAATCTGATTCGCTGATTAAAAAGAATGTAGAAAAATGAGGAAGTCGATCGTGCCTCCTGAGGAGCACAGAGGTCAGATGTTGTTCAAGCGGCTAATGTTAGCCTGAAGCTAAAGCAGAATTCTGAAAACACATTCAGCCCTGATAATCAGTTTACTTTCAGATTCTGGCCATTTTAGCCAGAATCTGTTTAGCTAATATCACAAAGTGTTCTGTGAATTTGCTCCAGCTGACGTCATTTCCACGGTAACGGCCACTGAGGTCAAACCAACATTTGTTTGTTTGCACAAGAAAGAATAAAACATATTTAAGTCAAGAAAGATTATGAAAAAAATCCACATGGAAAGATGCAAATCTAGATAAATGAATGTAGCAGCAAAGCCGAAAAGCTTCAGGTTAATTCTGCAATTTATTAAACTCATAAGTGTAAAAATCTGACATCCAAACTATTGACGCAAAGATTTAGACAATTTCAGCTCAGAAAACCACCGTCCTTAAAACAAATGTCCTGCAACTCCTCAAATAACTGGCAAAATGAGTCCTCTGCAACGACGTCCACACCGTTAGCTTAGTCAGATAGCTAGCCTGGCCTAGCCTAGCCACCTCACTAACTCAGTCAGTTAGTAATGGGAACTAAGGGCTCTTTTCTGCTGTTGGGCCGAATGGTTCTGAACACGGAACGGTTTTAACAGTGTTTCCACCTGGAAACGGTTTGGCGTTAAACGCTTACAAACCCGTGTCCAGCACGGTTTTCTCAGCACGGATAGAAAACCGTGTTCAACGCAGTTGGGTAGGTGGGTGCAATGATGTAGGAGTTCACTGATTGGTTTAAGTCGGGTGTTTTTTTAAGTTAAGCCTTGCGTAATTTTGCTGATACGGAGTATAATTTTCAGCAATCGGTGCAGTAATCTCATCTCCAGTGTTTCCAAACACCAAATGTGCTGCTTTCACTTCCTGTCTGGTTTTAGCAGCGCCACAGATGGAAACAGAAACGGTAACCATCTCCATGAATCCGGAGCAGCACGGAACGGTACGAAGCGGCCCTGATAACCGCTCAGCCCGACAGTGGAAAAGTGCCCTATGTCAGCTAATGTTACTCCAAACCATTTGAAAAAGAAAAAAAAAAAAACAAAAAAAAAACCAGCCTGTTTTCACTCAGTGTGCACAGCGGTGCTGCAGGAACAGAGAGTACATGGATCAGTGGGTTTGGTTTTTTGCACTTTCAAACACTCAAAATGTTTCAAACTAAATCTAAATAAAAATAAGAATATTGAAATCCAGATTTTATGTCACGTGTTGCTTTATGTAAAGGTTTAACAGCTGATCGTATGTAATTTACATGCTGCTTTACAGGTAAAGCAGCATGTAAATTACATATCATTCATATGAAAGAGTCATTGCTGCTGGGGTTATAAATATGCATCCTGCTTATGAATATTGTTCATAAGCAAATGCATGCATGCACACACACATACACACAGATGTGACCTGTGGCCCCTTGCAGTCAGCTAGTCGCCTCATTCTGCCATATAAACCAACATGACATTGTCCTGTCCGTCCGTCCGTCCGTCCACCCCCCCCACACCTATTATTCACAAGCTCTATGTCATTCCTGCCTTTTTAAAATGAAAGCACGGAGCGACTTGTTGTCTCGTGTTTTCTCGCTGTGGAACACGAAACACGACAGGGACAAAGCCCTTTGATTTTCACAGGACATGATAATCTGGACGTGTTGTCTTCCTCATTTTTCTGCCTCCTCATCTTCTCACAGTGCTACATAGAATTTCTAGTCCCAGCATGCCATGGTTGATTGATTTCAGCCGGTGCCTTTTTGTTTTGCACATCAATTCCTTCAACCCCCCNAACCCCTCTCCTCTATGAATAAATGCAAAAATGCCCCAAAAATAAAAAGCAGGAATCCTCCCGGTAAGTTAAAGCCACGGCATCATTAAATCAATTTCTAAAACAAAAAAAAGACAATTATGTGTAAGTCATTGGAGAAGTTAATTCTGAAATCATCTAATATTCTCTTCACCTGCGCTTTCTTCAAGGTTCAATCATTGGGAATTTCCATCAACATGGAACAGGTTCCAGTCTGCTCTGAGCATTTCCACCATAAAAAATTGGTTCAAAACCAAAAACAGTTGATTTCCATTCAGAAAAATGAAGAGTCAGATATGACGGCGTATTAGGGCCCTGTAAGACGAAAAAAGTTTTATATGGCCCCCTAATTTACGAGTTTATAAACTCGCAAATTTGTGAGTTTAAAAACTTAAAAACAATGAAAATTATTTTTGATAATGAATAATCATTTTTTAAATTTTAAAACTATTATTTTTTTAATAATGAAAAGGGGAAAATAATGAGAATGGGAATTGAACCGCCTCATGTTGTGACTACGCCTGCAGCAACGACCTTATTCATTTATACCTTTCCATCAGATTTAGCAATAAAGAAATACTTGTGCTTTTAGCACAAAATCATCAAACTATGCGGGCATATAGACTTTTAAAACTCACCAATTTTAGAGTTTTAAAACTTGCAAATTTGCATATTTGAAAACTCGAAAGAATGCCTCCCTCGTTTTTTTTTTTTCCCCCAGTCTTATATGGCCCTAATATGCCGCCATAGTCAGAACTGTAAGGTTTAAAAAAAAAAAAAAAAAAAGATCTGAGTGTTCTTTTTTATGTTTTGCCCTTCTGTGACTTCACAGTTTTCTCAATGAAAACGTAGCTAGGCTAATATGATAAAAATCTATTTCTTGTTTTTGGATTGGTTTTATTTTGGTGTTTGTATTTAGTGAACAAAAAAACCATACAGTAAATTTGGAAAATGTCCTGAATTTATACCCCATTCTTCACTTAAACACCCATTAAATGCAATTTTTCCATCTTTGTAGTATTGCTGTTATCACTAAAGTCATAAAAAATTAAGATGCTGAGATGTTTTAACAGTGAACAGAAGCAAAACAAACAAACAAACAAAAACCTTTTCCATAGACAAAACTCAAATATCAAATCTCAAACCTTCAACATAAATTATCAAACCAATCTAAACAAATTTCTGGTCCAGCCGCCAAATATAATCCAAATTATCCACAAAACATGTACAAAGGTGATGTCATCAAAGTAATTATAATAAAGTTTTTAAAGTCAGATGTGGCCGCATTCAACATTATTCTACTGTCTTCTTTGGTACATTTATAGTCTACCCGCATTTTTAAAGTCGGCAACATAAACTAAAAATAAGACATCAAGATCATTTTTTATGATTTAAAGATAACTATCAAACGCCAGGAGGAAACGTCAGACTATTTTACAGAGCAAAATGTCTTTTCCATCAGAAGCTGCAGCTCTGCGATCGTCAGTTTTCAAAATAAATCAGCGATCACTTTGTCAGTTGTGTCACTGATACGTTTAAACAAAACTTATAAATTATTCAGTGTGGAGAAATTAAAATATACATATTCATTTTCGCAAAAAAATAACATCAAAATCAAAGACAACCATATTTCAAACACTAAAAAAAATACTTCAAATGATATTTTTCTTTGCTGTCAGATTGTGCATGATGTGGGTTTTTTTTTTAATTGACTTTCCTCTTTCAGCAATACAGACTCATGCTGGTGCTCTGATACAGATACATATAGGCGTCACAGAACAGACGCTTGGCCACGCCTTTCATGTCCCGAGGAACCTGATTGGCCAGTTCCACGGGGGACATGTCCAGGTACATGCCCACCTCAGGAGAGGCGTGGACCTCGGGGATGTTGAAGCCGTCCGTCTCTCCTGAACACAAAACACAGATAAAAGAAACAGAAGCTTTAAAGCTCCTGTACAACAACTCTGGCTGATTAGACTGATTAGCAGGTAGGTGGGCGGAGCTAAACTAACTAGCTAACGAGCTAAATGCACTTTCACCTGAGGAGAGGAGAGGAGTTATTAACAGGAAGTTTGTGTCTTTTTTGTGTGTTTTTGTAATCTCCACTTGATTATAAACTGGGATATAAAGGGGATAACGGCCACAGTTTCACTTTCAATTCTCTCCTCTGAGAGCGCAGACAGAAAAAAAGAGCCTGAGAAAGAAATAATGAAACACGATTTCACACCTCAATACACCTGGCCAGACACCTGTGCGAGTGTAACATACATGTGCATGTACATATATGTCATATAAACTTTGTTGATTTGCAACAGTGATGAGAAGAAGTGTTGGGTATTGGCTGTGACTGCCCCCTGCTGGAGTTTAAGAGGAATGCAACTGGATCGGATTCCCAAAAGACAAGCAATATTCCACATGAAAACTTGGTGCTCAAGTCAAAAATGTAGGAAAAACTCCAACAACAGTCAGAGGAACAAATCTTAAAAACTGCCACAAAGAGGCAGCAGAGACACAAATAAAAGGTCAAAGTACCATCCTGGACATAATTATATAACACTGTTCATGTTTTTCAGCACAGACTTTTTATACAACATAAACGTATCAGTGTCCGTTTCACATAAAGCTTAAATCAAATTCTGATGAATTAAAGGACCATGCCACCCATTTTGCATGTTTGAGCCCAATATATTAATTTTTCATACATGTTACGTTACTGACAATCATTTCCCCAAGGATAAAGCTGTATTTTAGCTTTCCTGATATTTTGCAAAATCTCTTAATCTTTCAAAATCAAATATTCAAGTGATACACCCACCTTAAAAATCCATGTTTCTCCTGCTAATAGTTACACAGCCTTATGAAGTCACGGTCCTTTAAATTTTTCCATAAACGCAGGTCTTCTTTTGGGACTATATTCCCTGGTGGAGGCATACATTCACTCCACGCTTTTTATTGTGCTTAAACGCTAAAATTACGTAACTTCAAAAACAACCTGAATACACATCTTGTTGGCGATGATGGATTACCTATCCCAAGAATGTTTCAAGTATCAACAAGTTGATTTTAATAGCAGAATGAACTGAAACCAATGGAGGTCTGGAAGGTAGGAAAAACATTTTTAACTCACCGTTCCAGTAGTATGCTTTGGGAAATGATTGTCAGTAACGTAACGTGTATGAAAATTGAATATATTAGGCTCAAACATGCAAAATGGATGGTATGGTCCTTTAAGACTCTCACATATTTAAATTGGTAGAAGTTCCAGATGTCAAGAAAAGACGCACCAAAAGTCACGTGATGACGCCGACATCAGCCTGAAATGAACCGACCCGCTCACCTTCTCTGTCGGCCATGCTGTCAAAGAAGATCCAGTCTTGGCTGTTTGGTCCGTATTTGACGAAGGACACGTAGTGACTCGTCTCGATGCAGAGCACGGCAAACAGCTCCAGTTTGTCTCGGGCCAGGTTGTGAGGGGCATGACGTTCATGGTAACCTTTAGGAATCTCCAGAGCCGACAGTTTGTGGAAACGCCGCTGAGGATGAGAGTGGACCTGGAAAGAAACACTACGGCTGGTATCACACTGTACTGCAAAACAGATAATCAAGTGTGTTTACTCAAGTACTGTACGAGTACAACTCTGACATACTGGTACTGGCATTTGAGTATTTTCATTTTAGGGTCTTTCTACTTTTCCTACATTTCAAAGGGAAATGCAGTACTTATATTCCTACATTTCTGACACCTGTAGTTCCAAGTTGCTTTGCAGATTTTAGGAAATAAGCTCATCAGTTATGGCTCAAACTCCAAAAGTTATACTTTTCAGAACAAGCCAAAGGTTCATGATGTTATCTAAATTGTTTATAAAGTTAAAGTGTTACATTACAAATTGTTGAATATTCCAAAGATGAATAAAACTCCACCTTTTCAGAACACGTCAGGCAGAAGACTTTGAATCCTGTCTGACCGAAAACATCGTCTTTAAAACAATCTGTGCACTCCTGCTTCGCCAAACGTCCACACAGAATGCACTGCTGAGGACCTGAAACACACACACACACACACACACACACACACACACACACACACACACACACACCTTCCGAACTCTATTCATGCTGAACATTTGTGTTTATACATGATGTGCGTGTGTGTGTTCCACCTTCAGAGAGGAGGTCGGTGACGTCCAGCTCTAGAGACGGAATGATCTTGTCAAACATCTTGAATTTCTTTCCAAAACGAGGCATCTGGAGGATGAGGCAGGACGGAACCTGGAATTTAAAAAATACAATAAGAAAGAATTGAGCAAAAAAGTCTAAAATAAATTCTAAAACGTTGACAATTTTCTATTTGATTCTCGAAAATGAAGGAAAGTCTCTAAAAATCAGCGAACAATTACTTCAAGATGACTTTAAACTCCAGAGGTTAAAGCCCTTCATTCATTTTTTGAGGAATAACAGTTTCCCACAGGTTGAAAATTTACTTGTGTTGTTGGGCAGGCATCTAATATTCCAACAAAAGTTTAGCATGGATATTTGGCTTTAAAAGTGCAAAGAAAAAGCAAAAAACACTCAGATCTAGTTGAAAAATGGCCGCTACCAGACTGTATACTACTGGTTGCTAGGCAACCACAGTAACACAACAAGCGCATTTTCATTCGACGTCAGCGGGGTTTAAAAGGAAAACTACAGAAAGTAATTAGCTATAACACAGCAGGGGGAAAGTTTGGTGAGAAGCATGGAGGTTACATATATTTTAAAATTAGAAATAATGACCTGGCTGGAANACAGGAGCCGCCACTATTAGAGCATTTACAGTACACTCATAAGGAAGGAGATAGATGTCGGTCTATGGGGATTTTGCCATAAAATGGATTAATGGTGACAAAACCTAATCATGGATCTTTTTAGGATACTTTTACCTTCCAAACAACGGTAAGATCACAGATTTATTCCATGTTTTAGCAATGTTTTGAGCGGTTTGATGACATCATTAAATGTGTATTTTTTTTTTAAGGCTGGGTCGTCCCACTAAACCTGGGCGGTCTTCATTTACCTGAGAGGGTCTTCATTTACCTGGGCGGGCCGCCCACATTTCGCCTATGTATGGGAAACACTGGACAACATGAACCTGGGCTTCCTGGAGTTCTGGTCCAATCAGAGAGCAGAGAATCTCACCTCGGCCAGCTTGAGTCCTGCGCTGTGGAAGGAATGTTCCAGAAGCTGCTGCACTGTGGGAAGCACCAGGCTGTGGCTCTGATCTAGGAAGATCTGGTAGCAGTAACTCTCCTGAACTTTACCTCCGGCCGAGCTGCGTCAGACAACGATGAAGATGAGCCGTAATGACGCAGATGAGCCTTGTACATTTTTTAATTTAACCATCTATGCTTCTTCTTCATTGCAGCACAATAAAGAAATCTGTGTCAAATATGTGTTGGTTATAGTGTAATTTAAAGGGGCATACCAGTGATTTTGCATGTTTGAGCCTAATAAATACTACATTAACGCCAACCTTTTCCAAAACATAAAACCATATTTTAGTTTTCTTAGTATTTTGCCAAATCCCCTAATCTTTCAAAATCAAATGTTCAGGCCTTAAAATTTAATGTTTTGGCTGCTAACACGTGCACAAATGACGGGACAGTCATTTTAAATTCTTGGTAAAAGCCATCTTGTTCTGGGACGATATTTTCTGGTGGAGTCATACATTTTTTTCCCTGTATCTCTGTATTACTTACTTTATTTAGGACCACTGCTACAGAAAGAACATAGGCCGTTGACAATCTCTTATAGTATCTCTAAGTTGGATCAGTTAAATTAATTAAATTAATTTGACAAAAAATTTAATAGACGTCTAATTCGCCGTGATGGATTTTTCATCTCAAGCATGTTTGATGTCTCTACAAGTTGATTTTAATAGCATAGGAAAAAATTTTCTAATATTTACCGCTCCAGTAGCATGTTTTGGAAAATGATTGACAGTAATGTAGCATGTGTGCAGGTTGTATTTACTGTTCTCAAACATGTAAAAACCACAGGTATGGTCCTTTAAAGGTATATGTTGTTACATTGTGGTGATATCTATTATATATTATAACATTTTGGCAGACAGAGTGTGTTGGTGTGAGCAGACAGAGTGTGTTGGTGTGTGCAGAGCGTGTTGGTGTGTGCAGACAGACAGAGCGTGTTGGTGTGTGCAGACAGACAGAGCGTGTTGGTGTGTGCAGACAGAGTGAGTTGGTGTGTAACGATACAGTTTGAGCAGAGGCTCCAGGGCCAGAATGTGATGCATGATGACGATGAGGAACTCCTCTGGATCTGAAACACAGCACACACGTGAACAGTCTTGTACCTGGCAGGTGTGTCTAATCCGCTGTGTAGGCAGGTAAATTCACATGTTACATGTTGATGTCAACATATGACAGAAGTAAAGGATCAATCAGAAATGAAGCTCTGAAAACAGTTCAGGACCTATGAGTTCATCTTACAGGATATTTCTACAGAAAATAGAACATTTTGACGCTTACTCCTCCTGTATTATAATAAACTAGTGCAGCGTCCGTTCAAAACATGCGTGTTCAGAACAGGCCAGACTTTATGGTGTATGCCACAGCCTGCCATTATTTAGTTCTGCATGTCCTTGTGAGCTAGTTTTGTTTGCTGTATGGGCTCAGGTTGAAACCGTGCCACTGGACCAGGGCATATGCTGCCACACTCGGAGTGTATCCTGCCGCGCAGACTACTTTTTACCAGCACAGCTCAGTTTGAGAACCGCTAATCCAAACAACTTCACACATGACACTGCAGGTCCTCGGGTCCTGATCAATAAGCCTGCTGAATTTCAACTTCATACATGATGCGTTCTAGAGATATTCAATATTATCTATCTATAAAGAGAGAGAAACTGTCTTAGATAATTGAAGGAAAATAACAAAAAGCATAATATGTCACCTTTAAAAATTAATTCAGAAACTTCTCCAACCACTCTTGAACCAAAATTCACTTCTTCCCTGTCAATCTGTTCAAAAATCATATTTTTTTTTTGCCAAAATTTGGCTGGAAGAAGTATATGTATCAATATACTGTTGAAACAAATCATTTGGAAAATACTAGTCCAGCAGATGTAAGAAGTGGATAATACTGAAACTTTTAGAAGTTTCTAAGGCTGTTTGTAACTGGTCACCACTGAATCTGCTGTGAATGACTGAATTCAAAGCTGCTGATTTCCACCAACGAGGAAACGACAAACTTTCTACCTTTTTATTTTGGTTCTCAGAGGAGAGAACTGACCTTTCTCATCCGTGGTGAAGGAGCGGCTGTATCCGTGTTTCTGCAGCTGCTGCCGGAGCTTCATGATGTACCGTCCTTCCACAAAGCCCTTACTGCGCATAAACCGTAGAACACATAACAAAAGTATTATTATTATTTTAGTACATAAGTACTAATCATGTTTGAGCACGAACCTGCGGAGAGGATTGACGATGTTGTGCAGCAGCGTGTTCTGGATGAGGGCGTCCTGAGGCTGAGTTGCTTTAAACAGCATGGAGTCCAGCACAGACGAGCAGGAGAACAAACTGAAGATGGAGAAGGAGACGGGAAAAACCATCACAGCATAAAGGAGCATACCCATGGTTTTTAAAATTTCATTAAAAGGAACATACCAGCAATTACGCATGTTTGAGCCCAATATACAATATATAATCTGTATGCATGTTACCATTTCCCTAAATATATGACTTTAGCAGTAAATTTTAGAATTGTTTTTCCTACCTTCCAGACTAACATTGGTTTCAGTTCATTCCAGTACGACATAAAAATCAACTTGTAGAGACTTGAAACACGCTTGAGATACATAATCCATCACAGAGAACAACATGACTACGAGGTTTTTTTTTTTTTAAAGTAACTGTATTTAACCGATCCATCATGGAGCTGCATGGAAGACGATGTATTTCTCCGCCAGGAAATATAGTCCCAGGAGAAGATGACTTTTAGCGAAAAATTTAAACAGCTGTGCATTCTATAATTGTGCAAAAGAGTTAGCAGGCGAAACATTGAATTTTAAGGTGTGTGCATCACCTGAATATTTGATTTTGAAAGATTAAGAGATTTTGAAAAATAACAGGAAAACTAAAACACGATTTTATTGGTTGTCAGTAACCTAACATGTATGTTTGCTGTATATATTGGGCTCAAACATGCACAATCGCCAGTATGGTCCTTTAAATAAACTAGTGCAGCGCCTGTTTAAAACGTGCGTGTTCAGAACGGCCGGACTTTATGGTGAGCGCTGCAGCCTGCTATAATTTAGTTCTGCACGTCCTCGTGAGCTAGCTTTGTTTGCTGTACAGGGTCGAGTTGAGACCGCGCCACTGGACCGGAGCGTATCCTGCTGCGGGACTACTTTTTACAGCTCAATTCAAGAACCGCTCATCCAAACAACTTCACATGCGACGCTGCACATCCTTGGGTCCTGAGCAATAAACCTGCTGAATTTCAACTTCACACATGATGGGTTCTAGAGACGTTGCTGCCACAGACAGAGATTTCTGCCTTTACAGTTAGACGACCCTTCAGAATGAGGATTGTGCAGTAATCATCCTGACCTGAAGAGGGCAGCATCCATGTAGCAGGAGTTACAGTGGCCTTGGATTCCCTTCATCCGTCCAATCAGGACCCGGTTAATGTCCTCTGTGCTGAGAGGAGGAATGGTCTCCAGCATCCCGTCAATTTGCAGCGTGTCTGATTATACATACACACACACACACACACACACACACACACACACACACAGTCTCGTATTCTAACTCTAACACACCGATGCCCCCGTGCGGTCAGAGTACGGGAGCAGAAAGAACAAATGGATTTTCAGCAGACGATACCAGCTGAGAAGGAGGAGTCACGGAGAGAGGACTCCTGCTGCTCTGACCTTTGTCCACGTCCTCGTGTTGCGGGATCTCGTCCCTGTGGTTGGTTGACGCGTTTTGAAAGCGGGAGTCTGGGCGGCAGGAGCGAAGCTTGACAAACAGAGCTCGTTTAGGAGGACAGCGGAACTTACGGTCACCTTGAATCACGCCGTCGCTCACTCCTTCTTCCTCGTCCTGCAGGGGAAACAACCACATTTACTCACACACGTCTTTAAAGGACCATACCACTCATTTTACATGTTTGAGCATAATACATTCAATTTTCATACACGTAACGTTACTGACAATTACTTCCCAAAGCATACTACTGGAATAGTGAATTAAAAATGTTTTTCCTACCTTCCAGACCTCCATTGGTTTCAGTTCATTCTGCTATTAAAATCAACTTGTTGATACTGTAAACGTTCTTGGGATAGGTAATCCATCATCACCAACAAGACGTGTATTCAGGTTTTTTTAGAAGTTATGTAATTTTAGTGTTTAAGCTCAATAAAAAGCGTGGAGTGAATGTATGCCTCCACCGGGAAATATAGTCCCAAAAGAAGACCTGCGTTTATGGAAAAATGTAAAGGACTGTGACTTCATAAGGCTGTGTAACTATTAGCAGGAGAAACATGGATTTTTAAGGTGGGTGTGTCGCTTGAATATTTGATTTTGAAAGATCACGAGATTTTGCAAAATATCAGGAAAGCTGAAATATGGTTTTATCCTTTGGGAAATGATTGTCAGTAATGCAACATGTATGAAAAACTGAATATATTAGGCTCAAACATGCAAAATGGACGGTATGGTCCTTTAACCCTCTGAAGTCTCAAATAAATTTTTCAAGGAAAAGTGTCCATTCAAGAAAAAACAAAATCCCAATCTAAAATAATTTAGCAAAAAACTAAAATAAATCATAAAAAAAGTTGTCAGTTTTCTACTTGATTCTATAAAATTCTAGAAAATAAAAAGAAGACTCAGAAAAAATCAGCAAACAATGTGTAAAAAGTGACTTTAGACTTCAGAGGGTTAAGGATAACTGTGAGGTACTGGTATTTTACATTTTAGAGGGAAATATTGTACTTTTTACCCCATAATTCTTATCTTACAGCTGTAGCTGTTTTACACAATCTGATATTACATTTAGCATGAGATTAATTCATAAAATAAATATTATGTCCTTTCTTCTTTTTAATACTCTCATATTTCTTCCCATCTTCCAATATGCTACAGAATCTGAATAATGATTACCAGCTCCAGTCCAGCCATGGTTTCCGTGTTTCCGGGTATTTTTCCAATCCAGCGAATTGTTCCGTAAGAACTCCCCTTAGCGAGAGTGACCTCCACCAAAGAGTTCACGCTCAGACCTGCGTGCGGCACTCTGGCTTGTGGCTCCGCTGACGGCATGTCGACATTTATGCTCTCTGGCTCTACAGTTAAAATTTGAGAGAACATTTTCAGGAAAATTTATTCCAAATGTGGTAAATAGCCTCAGATGTCGTCAGATAAACGCACCTCTGTACACCTCTCCTTTGAAGACACACTCGATTGGAACTCCAACTGTGCCTCCTCTCTTCCCGTTCTCATCCATTTCCTGTAAGACAGAAAAAAGAGAAATGCACTGCAAACTCCTGACTTTGTACTTAAAGGACCATACCACCCATTTTGCATGTTTGAGCCTAATATATTCACTTTTCATACATGTAACGTTACTGACAATCATTTCCCAAAGCATACTACTGAAACGGTGAATTAAAAATGTTTTTCCTACCTTCCAGACCTCCATTGGTTTCAGTTCATTCTCTATTAAAATCAACTTGTTGATACTGTAAACGTTCTTGGGATAGGTAATCCATCATCACCAACAAGACGTGTATTCAGGTTTTTTTAGAAGTTATGTAATTTTAGTGTTTAAGCTCAATAAAAAGCGTGGAGTGAATGTATGCCTCCACCGGGGAATATAGTCCCAAAAGAAGACCTGCGTTTATGGAAAAATTTAAAGGACCGTGACTTCATAAGGCTGTGTAACTATTAGCAGGAGAAACATGGATTTTTAAGGTGGGTGTATCACTTGAATATTTGATTTTGAAAGATTAAGAGATTTAGCAAAATATCAGGAAAGCTGAAATACGGTTTTATCCTTTGGGAAATGATTGTCAGTAACGTAACATGTATGAAAACTGAATATATTAGGCTCAAACATGCAAAATGGTCGGTATGGTCCTTTATTGTACAAAAATAGCCTTGAGTGTGAAAGACTGGTTTTAAAATGATAAAAAGAAATAAAAAAAATTGCTGCATGTCAGGATGATTGCAAGATCCATTTAAAGACTTAAAAATTCTTGCAGCCTTATTTTCACCTTAAAATAGCTTTAATTTTTTATACAACATGTCGACATCACAAACCTATTCTACATCTTCTTGTTTATTGTTTATTTTATTTGATCCAACTCTTCCACGTTCTACGATGCCTACAGTGAGAAAAATAATCTGGAACAATTGTCAAGGTTTTGTGCAATATTTCATTATTCCTCCCAAATTCAGTCTGACATATTTAGTATCTTTGAAACTTTTGCATTTCCAATAGAATTTAAAATAATGCTTTATGTTTATGAATCTGCCTGGATATTTGAACCAGAAGAACTTTAAGACCTTTAAGATGCTGATTAAGAGATAAAACATTATATTTAACTGCATTCAACTCCAGAAATTCAGAGATTTTCAAAACTTTTCCAGGACTTGCAGTAACCTTGCTAACGGCTAACGGCTAATCTGTGTTTATGGTTTTGCAGAAATAACTGAGCAGAGCAAATAAAACATCCATGTTGGTTTCAACATTGGTATGGACTTTTTTTTTTTTCTCAGATGAGCAACATGACAGTTCTGNATGTTGGTTTCAACATTGGTATGGACTTTTTTTTTTTTCTCAGATGAGCAACATGACAGTTCTGCTGCACTTCCTGTGTCTTACGTTTTCTATGTCAGACACACATACAAAGAACTTAACTTGATTGTGTAAAATATTTGGTTTGTTCATTTATGTATTTATTCATTATTTATGCATTTATTATTTATGTAAACAAGACTTGTATGGCNTGTTCATTTATGTATTTATTCATTATTTATGCATTTATTATTTATGTAAACAAGACTTGTATGGCTCTTTTTTCTCATTCCTCCTATCAGACCCCCCTAATCGCTCAAACGCTGCATCCACAATCTGTTTTCATGTCAGAGATGTGTTCAATAAACAAAATTATTAAAACCAGTAGCCATTTAAAAAGTTTTCAATGTTTTGTTTCACCACAAAAAAAAAAAAAAAATNAAAAAAAAAAAAAAAATCATTTGCTAGCACGGCAACAAGACAAAACGAGGAAAACCTGGATACATGCCAATAACGCCTCCATGATGCTGCTCACTGCTGCATCAAACCATGACAGTCAGCCGACCAAAACACGCTAAAATATGGAATAATTACTGACATTGTGAAGATAAAAGTTTCCTAAAAAAGATTCTATAGTAAGTTTTCTTCTCCATTATTCCATTTTAGACAAAAACCCCTACATCAGACCATTAAACGTATACTAAAAGCAGCCAATCAGAATGCTCGGTGATTTTTTTTTACATTTTATCCAATAGGAAACACTTAGCGTTAAACTGACCTATCACAAGCCTTGGCAGGTCGTTTACCTGTGGCTTTAACAGCTCACCTGAGCCCTGCATCTCCACCTGTGATGTCAAACTGCTGCTACCAGGATTTTCCTGATAAAATGAATTTAAATCTCAGATCAGTTGAGTTCTATCCATCAAAAACTATTTAAATACGTAAATACAGTAAATATTTAGAACAATCAAGTGTGTGCGAAATAGAAAAATACAGAGACAAGTAAACAGCACTTCTGAGCATATTATGTCCCAACCAACATTAAAGCCAAACGCTCTCTGAATTCTGTGATGTTTAATTATTTAAACTATAATTATTTACCAAATCTGCTGCTATAAATTCTCTCTCAGACGCGTCTCAGGCAGCAGACGGCCTGGCTGAGGGTTGCCAGATCAGCAGGAATCACAGAACGCTCTGTCACCCAGTCAGAACAGAAAACACACAAACCTGGCAGCTCTGCATAGATCTGACCTCCGCTAGACTTTAAGCCACAAGAGATCGTTCAGATACAGTTCAGAACACGACCCTGCCTAAATCTACGCCTATCTTCTGGTAAATCTTCACTCACCGTGGAGATCAGGACTAATTTGTTTCCTTCCGTTTCCTGCAGGTTCAACACCATTCCGTGGCAGCACTGGTCATCGACGAAGAAACTGACTCTGTCCCCGACGGCGATGCGCTCCGTTTCTGGCGGTGGGGACGGCTCGGGGTCGGACGGTGATAAAGAGGTAGGAACCAAAGGTCTGATTCTGGAAAACGGGGCAAAAACACCACAATCCGGCTTACAGGAGAAGAAGCTGTTGAAGTTGTAGGTGCCATCAGTTTTCCCTTTTCCTCTGTCCGCTCCCTGGAGAGAAAGAAGCATCCTCAGCTTAATTATTCTGTAAATACACCTGAGTAATTTACCATAAATTAAAAAAAAAAAAAAAAACCTNAAAAAAAAAAAAAAAACCTGACTGATTAACTCACTCAACGAGGTGACGTCCCGTTTGTTATTTACCTGTGGAAGTTTGCGAAACGTTTGCATGTGGGATAAGAACTAAATGGTTTAGTTTTTGGTTCTAATGTGGATCTACAGCTCCATCATGTGGTCATTTCTAAATACTTTAAGGCCCATTAATCCTCAACTGAGAGAAGTATAAGCACAGTTCCTTCAATCTACATCAGTTCATACAACCAATTTATTTATTTTAAAGAACAACAGTTTTACCACTCTTACAAATTTTATAGAATCTTTACCAAATTTGGTGCATAACATGTTGGGATAAACCTGATAACGTTTATATTCACTTCCTGTAACTGGCTGCCAAATTCTTTTCAGGATGATCTATTTGATAGATATTATGCTTGATTGCAAGCGCAACTAGAAATGCATTTCCTGCAGAAAATGCGCCTGTGATTGCAGCTTGCTGAACAGAAACTGAAAAGCTGAAATCTATCAAATTTTCCTATGTTGTGAAGTATTATTTGTTTATAAAGAGTGAAAACTGTTAATGATATTTGGGAAAAATTAAAATGCTGAAATGAAAAAAAGCATTTTGATTGTATGACTTACAGTTCAAAAGTTATCAGCAAATTTTTTTTTTAAACTCGCTGTTTTCCACAAGTTTTACGAAAATAGTATATCTGATCGCTTCCAAAAGTCACAGCAAGAATATCGAAAACATACTTAATTACATAAAGTTTGAACGGTGTTGAGATGATGATGATGATGCATGAAACTCTGAGAAAATTCGGATGACATTTTGGCAATAAGCGTCACTACAATAGCATGATATAATGACCATATCTCAGTGGTCATGAATAGGACTCTAAATTTTGCACAGTTCAACCTATGAGATCAGTGTTGGTGCAGTTTTGCATCTCACCACCTGTGGCAGCACTGAGCACAATTCTGTTGATCAGCAATACCTTCATTAAGCAAGGAAGGAATTATGTGTTTTCTTGGATTTTGTATGCATTGCATTGAGTTAAATGGTAAAATGGAAGTCAGTTGAACTTGGTTTAAGCCTTTTTTTATTACTTGACACATGCTTGATATTGACAGAACCACATGTTCACCTGAACAGTCAATGAGAAGTTTATCTGCCATCTGGTGCGTTAGAATTTTCAAAATTTATCTGTGAAGAAACTTTACTTGCACAAAGTGTCCAAAAGATTAGATCTTCTCTCAAGCATCCAGGGCCAACTAATAAATATATTAACTTTTTTTTTTTTTGTTTTACATCCCGTTTATATCATAACATTCTGACTAGATCCTTCCTGTGTGGGGTTAGCATGTTCTCCCTGTGTTTGCGTGGGTTTTCTCCAGGTGCTCCGGTTTCCTCCCGCCTCCAAAGATGCAGTTTTGGTGAATTGGGAATTTGAAGTTGACAGTAGGTGAATTTGTTTTTCTATGTGTCTGTGTGTGTGTGTGTGTGTGTGTGTCAGCCCTGTGATAGGCTGGTGACCTGCCCAGGTGAACTCTGCCTCTTGTCCAATGAACGCTGGGATGGACACCAGCACCCAAGACCATGATTAGGATAAGCGGGTTTAGATGATGGATGGATTTTATTACTCAACTGAAAACTTTAATGCATCTGTAGCAAATATAAATTCAATTTGAAGACGTACCTGCAGTTCAATCCCAAAGAACGCTCCGGAAACTGGATCAGAATACTTCGGCTCTGTCAGCCTCCCAATGTAGCGGATGATCCCCCTCAGCTTCTCTCCTCCTTCCTCCACGGTCACGGCGTCGCCCACAGCGAGATCCTGAGCCGTCCGGAGCGTCTTCCTCTCTCTGAACCACTTCAGCCTCTCAGAGTCTTCAGTCAGGGCGTGCAGCAGCTCGGCCTCCTGAACGCTCAGCGGCTCCATTAAATCCCGCTTTAAGTCATAATCTAAACCTGCATATGAGCTGCCCATGCAGGTGATGCAAAGTTTTGTCAGAGACCCTGAACTTCTTCCAAGTTCAGATCTGTACTTGTACTCTTTGATGTAACACAGGCGGCCTGCGTTGATGTGTGAAGGATACTCAGGTTTTTCTGTTACGATGAAGTACATGTAGTCATCCTTTGAGTTCATGTTGTTGATGGATGCTCTGCAGAATCACACACACACACACACGTCATTACAACAACAAACCTAGTAGAGCTGTGAATAACGATTATTTTCATTACTGATTAATCTCTTGCCTACTTTTTTTAAGTTATTGTTTAGTGACACAATGTCAGGAAGAAAATGACAGACATGTAAAGTTACAAAATTCGTCGAACAATAAATTTAAAGAAAAGCCTCACAAAGATTTTAAACAGTGAAGAGCAGCAAATCCTCACGTTTGAGAACTGAAACCAGCAAATATTTGGCAATTTACTTCATAAATGACTTATACGATTTGTCGATCTCTTATCAATAATTTTCTTGTTGATCATTCAATCGGTTGTTTTAGCAATATCCCAATTACAGCTATGCAGACAAAGTGAAAATAAAGTATACGCACTGAAGCTAGCTAGTTAGCATCAAAGATATCTTTATTAATGACGCCGGTGTTTAACGTTAGACTGACAACAGGTAAAATTAACATCGTTGTGCTGCCAGTTAGGTTGTTACTAATCTAAAAAGTTTAATAACGTTTAGTTACCTGTGTTTGTGGTGTTAGCTGAGTGTTGCTAACAGCTTTAGCTCTTGCTGCTGAATCTGCTGCTTAACTTTCACTTCCTCTTTCATTTCACGGTCCAGCGGCGTCATCTGCTTTTTTTATTCTTCATTTCTTTTCCTGGCTAAACTGACATTCTCTTTTAACATTTGTGGCACTTTTATTCGTTTTAATTTTGACAACAAATTATTATTTTAAGCAGCAAACAAACCAAACTTTTCGAAGTGATGCCACTGTTTTTCAAATCCATATATAGGTCTAATGGATTTTATTCGCCCTCAGCGCGGGCTTACAGGGACTTACTTCAGGCGCTTTGGCTAGTTACCTGAAGTCAGTCATATTTTGTAGAGTAAATCAGCAGGAAAAATGGATAGATTGAATTAATATAATGGATATCGAAGCATGTGATCCATTCTAAGCTTTTTTGGTCAGACTTTCAATGCCAAAGTTTGTCTTGTTTTACTTGAAAACTACTATAGCATAGCATAGCATCGTATAGCAGAATATGGTTCTACCGAGATTCAAACTCAAAAGGTCTGCATGATATACCCAATGTTGTACCAGTTGAGCTAAATCTGCAGAGCCAACACAAACTTCTTTCAGCCTAAATCTGCAGGACAAATGGATTGATTTGATTTCTAGAAAAAGATTACAGGCACATATATGCATTTATCACAGCAAAATCCTGCATTTAATTTAGTTTATTTTAATGGGGTTCTTAAAATCATCAGATTCACTCAAGTATGCAAAGTACAATATATTTACATAAAAATATTGTGTTAAGTTCAGTTTTGGTGAACTTTGACCTTTAGTCAATAGCAAACTGTAACAGATTTGAATCACAATTTGAGGTGTGACTAATTATTTCAGGTAGGTCAGGACTTCTGCAGTTTTGTCCTTTAGTTTCTCTTCTTACACTCTGATCTGCTGCTCACCAGCACTACAGATGGTCAAGTGGAATAAGACAGACTTTGGAGTCATACGTGGATCAAACTGCATCAGATCGATCCCCACTGGAGACAAGAAAACACATACAGAGTGTGACACACATGGAGTGTAAAACAATAAAATCATGGTGTCACAAATAAACACGGATTTAAATGGTTAAATGAAAAACGGTTAAGAAAAAGGTAAAACAGTGAAACACAAATGGTTGAAAGAAAAACAAAAAAGGTTAAAAAGGTTTTATTAAAATAATTACATCATAGGCATTTCTGAAAACTGGAAGCTGTGGTAGCTCTGTTCCATGGTGTCTTTTAGGCAAGTGAAGTGAACAAGTGAAGAACAAAAGGTTCTGTAAGACAACGCCGAGGGCATATCGAAAATTTATAGAACGTCATCAGAGAGCGCCAATCTTTGTCAACGCTCGATGTAAACATGGAGGAGAGAGAGGCGCTGAAGAGACAAATTGAACTTCTGCAGAGTAAGTAATGGGTTTAGATCATCTCTGAAGTTATTTTTGGTAGAACTTATGTTAGAGAAAAGTATTTTATCTTCAGAGCAGTTCTAAATCTCAGCTGTCAGGAGGATGTCAGCGACAAAATGTTGCTAATAATACCAGAAAATACGAGAGCTAGCCGTTAGGTTCATCTGACAGAACAAGCTAATTCATCCTAAAACCCTCATTATTTGTGTTATAAATCAAAGTTTATTCATTCGATAGAGACTGAATGTAACACCATGCTGAAGTAGATTTCCTTTTCTGAATTTAAGAGACTCTAAATATTCCTGGTCTTGTTCTTACTTGTTACCACATAAAATTATCAAACAGGTATTAAATTTCACATTTCGAACCCTAAACTCATTTTCAGATCCATCATTCCACCAAACCTGCTGTGTTAGACTAGATAAACCGTCAAGATTAACAGAGACTGCTGTAAAACTTGCATCATACCACAAAGTACTAGTTCTACATCAAAAACTGTTAAACAGTCAAACCTGGTCTAGACAAATATTTAGATGCTTTTAGATTCTTTAAATCTTGGCTCACATTTGTGAAACCTTTATAATTTGGGAAAACAGATTAAAATGAGGATTCAACTCCCTTTTTTTCTCTGTCCAGAGCACATAGGACCAGAAAAATCCAGGTCTCCATCAAAACTGTTTCGTTCAACAAGTCAAACCTGGACTAGATTTACATAGAGGGCCTAAAGACGGGTTTATTTTATTAGTGGAAACAGAAAACCACATGAGTTGGAGCACAACTCCAGCTGTTTGTATGTATTATCAGATATATCTGGCTAAAAATCCCAAAGTGAAGTCTTCAAACTGCTTATTTAGTCAAAAAAAACAAAACAAAACACAAAGGTATTCTAATTATGATGCAGCAAATCTTTACATTTGAGAAGCTTGAACCATTTATCCTTGTACAGGATATAAAACAGTTAATTATCAAAACGCCATTGATTATTTTTAATTATTTGAGGACTAATTCTGACAAATAATATCTTTCAACAAACAAACCTTGCCAAAAAATAAAAATAAAAACAAAAATCACTGACATCCATGCTGACTAACATGAGTATAGATTATACTTATGTTAGAAGTCTAGTTTTGACCTGTTTTACTTCCTGCTTTTCTGTCATAATAATAAAACGACTGATGAACCTGTCAAACAGCTTTGCTGCACGATTTCTATTTTCTTATTAATGTTGTTATTTCTCTGGTGTCTATACAACTAAACTGCTGCTTTTTAAATTTCCAGATCTCATCAATAAACACAAGAGTGTCCATGGCAACACACCTGTTGAAAGAACTGAGGGGAGCTCAACATTAACCAGAGGCAGGGGTCAAAGGTCAACCGTCACTCATCCTCGTAGCTCCAGAGGAAAACCATTTGACCGGGGAAGCTGGAGGAAAACGTATTCTCTGAATAACAAGAACCGCCGCTCCTCTGAGGGACAGGCCTCAGGCTCCTCCTCCTCCTCCTCCTCCTCCTCCTCCTCCTCCATTCATCAGTCTGATCTCCCGTCTCACAGCAGCTTGCTGCCCAGCCACCCAACCAAAACCTCCACTTTATCATCAGAGAACACTCAGAAAAAGAAAGGTGACACACCCACAGGTGCTGTTAGAAAAGCAGCAGCTGAGTCTCAGCACGAAGATGGAAGAAGAGTTTCAGAGTCGATAGATTCTCAACACAAAGAGCGACGAGGACAGACTCAAGATTTTCAGCACAGATGTGTGCTTCCGTCACAAAAGAAAGATGGTGGATCCTCAGGAGTGCCCGTCTTGGTTAAGACCAGCACCTCTACCATCAAGCCTCAGCTCACAAAGAAAAGCAGCACGGAGACTGAAAGGACTCACACTGCAACAGGTCCAGCAGATTTCACAGTTGGTATCACCCACTCCCTCTCTTCTCCGTCAAAGGGATCAAAACTGTTTTCCCTTAACCGCGCGGCTCAGACCGGCCCAGCCCACATTCATGCAGCTCCTCAGAAGAAATCCAAGTTCACATGGGTAAAGAGCCAGAATGTGGAAGGAGCGGAGCCCAGAAAAGCTAGCAGCACGTCTCAGGATGCAGGCAAAAGCAAGAGCGTTTCCCCAGCATCAGTTTCTAATGCTGCCAGCGGAAGCTCCCCTTCATCTGCCATTAGTAAGAAAACTCCTGGCAGGAAGTTACCTCGAAAGCTGAGTCCAGTCAGCACAGTTCCCAAGACCTCCAAGTATAAATGGGTTTCCTCCGCTGCTCGAACTCCAGCCAGGTCGTCTCGAAAACTGCCATCACCTAAAACCCTGGCTCTTGCTCAGAAAGCTCTAGAAAAGGGTGAGAGCGTCAGGAAGCTCAGACCAGCGGCTCACTCCCCGAAAATGAGAAAGGGAGTTGCGGGTTCTTTCGGCAGCGGCTCCACGAGCAGCCGTTACCGCTGGGAGGCTGGTGAGCAGAGTGGCTCCGGGGCTGTGACAGGAGGGGCCACGGCGGCCCACCGTAGATCCTCCTTCCACTGGACCTCAGAGAAAAGCTACAAAGGAGTGAAAGCAGGGCTTGTTGTTGCTTCATCTCTATCCCAGCGTGCCTCCCATCCACCCTCCTCCTCCTCCTCCTTCTGTCCTGGTGGGTTTAAGCTCCGCAGCAGAATGAAAATCATCAGGAAGTCTGCCAGCAGGTCAGCACCTTTTCACACGGTCACATGATCTGAATGGTTATTTTCTTTAGGTTCAGGTTTATTTGTCCATAAAATGGAAGTTACATTTCTCGTGTTCCCTCACCTTTTGGGAAAATAAGCTAGCATAGCAGATAATTCAATAAGACCAATAATTCACATTAAAAAAACAGTTTCACATTAAAAACCAGCAACAAACAAGATAAAAGGTCATAAAATTCTTAAAAAGATTCTTAAAGATTCTTATTAGAGAATTTCCTCTTAAAACCAGAAAATAAAATTTATTAAATGACTGACATTAACATGTTATATGTAATGCTCTTCCTCAGATTTTTGCATTACCATCTTTTGTCAGTAGGTGGCAGCTGATGTTCGTGTAAACAGATTTTATTCAGTATTGTTGTCTGATTCTAACCTGAAGTCTGAATTGTATTATTATCCTCTGCTGTCCTGTGGAAGCAGTGGGAGTGGGTCAGAGAAGGGCAGAAGTCCATCAGCCGTGACGGCGAGCAGCAAACACACCCCACGCAGCAGAACACACACCTTCACCAGGACTCCCACAGGAGCCAGGAGGACGCCTCCCAGAGAGCTGGTGTCTTTCGGCAGACACAAGCTGCGGCGTCTCTCCACGTCTTCAAGGACAAGTAAGGAGCGCACTACAGAGTTCTTTAGTCCTTCTTCTTCTTTTTTTAATGGCTGAGCAGAGGTGGGGAGAGTAGCCAAGTAAAAGTATTATTACTTTATGATAATAGTCACTCAAGTATAAGTAAGATTACTCACCAAAATAATGACTTGAGAGTGAGAAAGTATTTATTACAGTAAAAAGATTACTTGAGTAGTGAGTAACTTTGATTAAGCTTATTCTTTAGAATAATCAACAAGCTATNAGATTACTTGAGTAGTGAGTAACTTTGATTAAGCTTATTCTTTAGAATAATCAACAAGCTATAAAGGCTCATCTGAGGAAAACAATGCAAAGTAGCCACATGTAGCTTCTAATACGATCCAAATCATATCATATAAAGAAACAGTACACAGTAATAAATCAGATATTTACCACATAACAAATCATGACAATTCTGGCCTGGCCCCAAGACAGTTAGCTAGGTTAGCTTCATGAATTTACTCAGAATAGAACAGGAAAACTTGAGTTAGCATTAGCAGCAGCAGCTAGTCAAGTAGCTAGGTTAGTTTCATGACTTTACTCAGAACAGAACAGGAAAACGTGAATTAGCATTAGCAGCAGCATCTAGCTAAGTAGGTAATGTTGCAGCTTAGCACCACATGTTTCCTCAAGTTCCATGTTGATTCTTAGAAGCTGAAATGTCACATTTTTAGCAGACAAAGACGCAACACGTTATGTAGCTGAAAATAAAACAGTGTTTGAATGTGTGGCAGGGATGTGCCTCTTCTAAACCTCCTGCTGTTGATTCCACCATGACTGTTCTGCTCCATGTGAAACCATGGAAACAGAGGGTGCCATTGGTTTCAGTTCATTCTGCTATTAAAATCAACTTGTTGCAGCAGAGTGTAGAGTAGCAGAATGAACTGAAACCAAGTAGGAAATATATTTTTAATTCACCGTTCCAGAAGTATGCTTTGGGAAATGACTGTCAGTAACGTTACATGTGTGAAAACTGAAATATTAGGCTCAAACATGCAAAATGGGTGGTATGGTCCTTTAATACATGTTTTTGTTTTTACTCATATTTCCTTTTTATGTGAGATTGGAGCAACTTATTTGAATATATAAGTAATGTATATTCATTTAGCATTTTTGAGATACTCAAGTGCTTCAAAATGACTTAGAGATAATTTCATTAAAACAACATTTCAGAGACAATTTTAGGCAAAATAGAGTAAAACAGAATGAAATGAAATAGAGAAAGTGCTCTCAGAATGCTTGGATCCTGTAAATTAAAACCTGCTGTTCCATCCCTCTCCAGCAGAGGGCAGCATCTCATATCTGAGTGTTTCAGGTAGGGGCTTTGTGTTGCTGGCTGTCACAGGAGAGGCACCATGGGGGGGGNGTTAATTGATTGCCCAATTCAGCCGTGATGGTGAACAAGTGCCGATAGCGAGTAATTTGCAGAGGTGGAGGCAGGCGGCAGCGCTGCTATCAAGCCCTGGCACCACTCTTCCTCCAGTAGATAAAAAGGAGCTAATGCATAATTATCCTTTTGCAAATTGGATTGTTTTAACGAACTGTAGAATATAGGCCCAACCTGATGGAAAGCAATCATTGTTTTTACAACCCCGCTCCCTCCCTCCCTCTCGCTCGCCCTCCCTCCTCTGGCCCCTCCAGCCCTCCGGTNCAACCCCGCTCCCTCCCTCCCTCTCGCTCGCCCTCCCTCCTCTGGCCCCTCCAGCCCTCCGGTCATTCTGCGTGTACCCTACACGCCTCGTGCCCATCTTGGCGTAATCTCCCATACTCAGTGGAGTCAGAAGACATTAGAACAGCCATCATGATTAGCATTAGCCTTTATTCGTCCCCGTGGCTCTGCTTCTCTGCTCTCTCCTGTTCTTTTTCTCATTCTTTTTCTGCTTTACGCTTCCTGTCTCACACTTTTACTCGGCGTCTACTTCCTTTTCCTCTTCCCTTCCTCTGATCATTTACCTGTTTTTTGTGTTCTAACGTGGAGAGTCTGAAACAGGCATTTTTGTGATAACAATATTAATGATGATATTAAAATGTAACACAACAGTGTTTTATTTAATTATAGAATAAACAGTACTTTAAATTCTAGACCTGTGAGTAAAAATTAAAATATAAAAGTAGCACAGTAGAGTGTTTACCTCCATTAAAAGTACACATAACTAAAATCATGCAATATTGTAAGTCGTAAGCAATAGTTTCAGCAAAAATAATGACTGATGATGTCATCAGATCTGATCTTTAGCAGGTTATGATTTTCCCTCCAGAGCTAATTAGCNTGACTGATGATGTCATCAGATCTGATCTTTAGCAGGTTATGATTTTCCCTCCAGAGCTAATTAGCCCCTATGACACTAAACTTAAATACGCTCTGAAGTCCAAATCCACCACAAGCCAAGAACTCACTTGGAGTTAGCGTAGCGACTAAGCTAACACTGTTAGCTGCTAAGCTAACACTGTTCATACATCACAACAATTCACTGCTGACAAAAAATCACCACTAAGCTAATTTCACTCCACCATTAACTTGCTCTGTCACAGGAAGTACAGCTAGCTAACACGCCAAGCTATGCTTCATAAGTCAGTGTCACTTCCTGTTTGTTCTTCTTCTTCAGTAAAATTTTATGGCGGTTGGCAAACAACAAATTGGTGCATTACCGCCACCAACTGGTGAGGAGTNTCTTCTTCTTCTTTAAAATTTTATGGCGGTTGGCAAACAACAAATTGGTGCATTACCGCCACCAACCGGTGAGGAGTGTGGATCTGGATTCAATTATTTCTTTAACAAAACAAAACAAAAAAAAAATAAAAAATAAATAAAAAATAAAAATAAAAACAAAATAATAATCTCATATTCTAACCCTTAACCCTGTTCTCCTTAAATAATGAAACAAAAAAGAATAAC